>JAEQBH010008243.1:0-208981 GCA_016808115.1 Tetrastigma voinierianum
TGAAGGAAAGAAAGGAAAGAGACTAAGGCGAGAACAAGAAGAGTGGAAAGGAAGGAGAAGAGCACCTGATTAGACAGCTGAAAGGAAGTAATGGCTTGAAGCGGAAGGAAGGAGTACCGGCGCACCTTTTATTCCATTTCCACAGAGACTTCGGAAAGAGCGAAGAGAAGAAGCAGGTTTTCTAAATTCTTGGACATTTTCAAGAAAATAGAAATCAATATCCAATTTGCAGAGGTGATCAACCAAATGCCTATTTATGCAAAGTTTCTGAAGGAGATCTTGAGAAAGAAAGGAAGATAAGCGAGGGAGGAATAGTGAACTTGGTACTACAACGATTAAGTTATCGGCCAAGCTCAGCCAAAAATGAAGGACCACAATTGGATTTCACCATTCCACACTCCATAGGAAATATGAATTCAAGAAAGCTTTATGTGATTACGGCGCTAGTATAAATTTGATGCCTCTATCGGTTATAGAGGCTTAATTTGGGGAACTTACTGACATAGTCCATTGCAAATGGATGATAGATCGATAAGCCTGACCGGAAGGTATTCTTGAAGATGTACTTGTCGGGTTGGGAGATTCATCTTCCCGGCGGATTTTGTTATCATGCGGATGGAGGAAGATACCCAAGTTCCTTCTTTAGCTGGGAAGACCTTTCTTAACTTAGCTGAAATTTGCCTTAATAGATGTCTGAAGGTGGCGACATTAAGGAGTGGGGCGAAACTTGAGTGCACTTTAATATTGTAGGAGTTTGGAACATCTGATGTAGATGCAAAAAGTTGTATGGGCGCAGGAAACACAATACTTCTCAATGTTGAAATGATTCTGATTGTATCAGCTAACATTCTATCCCAATGAAGTGAGATGAATCTTGATATCTTGAGAGTCTTGATTGTGAAATCTTGCTTTGAAATTGTTTAACAAAGCAGTCTTAAGCATAAATGAAAGCTTGATCAGATGAAGTATGGAGTCGAAATAGCAAACTCATGAGCAAGAAACTGATGCGAAGAGGGTTAACATTTAAAAAGTACTTGATCATTTGAAATATGAGTTTTAGAACCCGGTTATCATATCGGTTGCATTATTGAAGATTTGAAAAACGAAGTTGTTGGAAGTGAGAAAATCTGAGAAGCGTAGCCTTGGTCAATTGAGGATGCGAGGGTATGACCCCTCCATTTGCATGCACAAAATCACTGGCGAATGATAATGCAAAAACTTCTATTGAGCATCAAGGAGAATTTGAACCCGATGATGAAAAAAGTTGTCAGAGAAAAGAGGATACGAGAAATGGTTAAATGCGGGTTTATATATGTATCGGATAGTTCTTAGGTGGCTTGGTGCATGTGGTTCCCAAGAAAGGTGGATTCAACGTGATCAGTAGAAAGAATGGCGGATTCCTACAAGAGCGTGACGGGATGATTATTAATGACTCTGAGAAGAATTTAGATACTTTCTGACGGAAAGGATCATTTTCCCCACCTTTCATTGATCGAGATCTTTGGATAGGTTAGCGGGACACCCTCACTTTTGTTTTCTTGATGGTCTTTCTGGATATAACCAAATTTCTATTGCACCTAAAGTCCCGAGGAGAAAACCACTTTTACATACCATTTGGTACTTTGCTTTTAGGAGAATGCCATTTGGTTTGTGTAATGCTCATTTTCAGATCATGATGTCTATATTTTCTAATTTAGCGAGAAGAAGTTATGGAGATCTTCATGGATGATTTTTCTGAGTGTAATGGATCCCGAGTTTGAAAGTGCACATAGCAGGGGCAGTACTTCAAGGTGCAGGACAAGAATCTGGCTACGGTGGGAAGAAATGCCATTTTATGATTCTGAAGGAATTGTCTTGGGAGCGCATGATTTAACGGCGAGGCAATTAGACCAGTAAGTTTCAATTATAAGGGGGTGATGCCACCCACTATAGTCAAGGGAATTAGAAGTTTCTTGGACATCTTTGGATTTTACGGAAGATTTGTCAGAGATTTCTCAAGAATTGCTAGACCCTTTGTGCGAGATTCTTTGGAAAGGATATGAAGTTACATTTTGATGAATCTGCGGGGAAAGGCTTTTGAAGAAATCAAATTGGTGGTTGAAGCTCGATCATGGCAAAACCAGTTGGAGCAGAGAATTGAAATCATGTGTGATGCTAGTGATTTGCAATGGGAGCGTATTAGACGGAAAGATGAAAAAGTGTTGAGGCATATCTTATGCAGTAAACCTTTAATGAAGCTTCGGAAAATTACTCACACTCTTTTGAAAGGAGATCTTGGCAATAGTATTTGCATGTGAAAAATTTAGGCCATACATTTTTGGGGTCCATGTTGTATACACGATCATGCGACAATTAAGTATCTAATGGCTAAGAAAGAAGCAAAGCCAAAATGTCAGTGGAGTACTTGTTCTTACTTGAGGAATTTGATTTAGAAATAAAGAGCAGAAGGGTTGTGACAATGTGATATTAATCACTTGTCGAAGTGGAAAACCTCTTTGTACAAGAAGAAAGAGAAATGCTTGAAAATTTTCGGATGAGCAGTTATTCCGGCTATTACTCAAACACCTTGAGCCCATCACGATATTGTGAACTTCTTAGCTTGTGGAATTATGCCACGAGAATTCGGCTACCGATGAAGAAAAAAACTGGGATGACGGCGGAGTACTACATGCAGGATGACCCATTATTGTTTAAAGAAGGCTGATCTAATTATAAGGAGATGTGTACGGAAGGTGATCAAAGCAGATTTTACAAGAATGTCATGCATCACCATATGGAGGACATTTTGCGGGAGATAAAACAACCTGGTCTCAGTCGAGGGATTTTCTTGCCTCTTATTTTTATGGGTACATTTTTGGATGGGTGAGATTATATGATGTGCCAAGAATAGGAAATATCAGCAAAAGGCATGAGATGCCCTTACTAAGTATCACAGTGGTGCAATTATTTGATGTATATGGGGAATGGATTTTTATAGGGCCTTTCGGTTTCATTTGGAAATATATACATGCCCTATCTGTGGATTATGTATCAAATGAGTTGAAGCGTGGCTTGTCCAAGAATGATGTCTAGGTTGTGGGATTTTACAAAGAAATATTCTCAGCGGTTGGGACACCCGGAGGCCATGTCGGTGATGGAGAACCATTTTGCAAATAAGGTGTTTATGAGCTCATGGGCGGATGTAATTATCGAACACATTATGAGCTTGGCTTATCATCCTGAAATAAATGGAAATTAATTTGAAATTTCCAACAAGGAGATACAAAGAAAATTACCGGAAAAGACTATAAGTTCTGGGAAGGGATTGGTCTTTAGCTTGATGATGCACTATGGGCATACGGGGTACATTTTTAAAACTCAGTGGAATGTACCCTACGGGCTTGTCTTTGGAAAACCTTGTCATACACCTCTTGAGCTAGAATATAAAGCTATGTAGGCCATCGAAGCAATTTTGATTTCAAATTTGCTAAGAAGAGAGGCTACTAGGTTAAATGAATTGGAAGAGTTGAGAATGAAGCCTATATGATAGTGCGAATCTGAGGATAAAACAAAAAATGGCATGATCAAGAATTTTGAGAGGGAATTCAGGCGAGGAGATCAAGTCTTGTTATTGACTCCGGACTAAGACTCTTTCTAGGAAAGCTTAAATCCAAATGGAGTGGACCATATACGGTGGTATCAAGCACACAGTTTGGGGCAGTGACACTTAGAACCACGGCCAATCATGAGGAGTTGAAGTTAATGGTCAGAGATTTGCAGCAGGAGAAGCAATTGGAAGAGTAACCCTTAGTTACGAATGAGGAAGTGAAGAAAGCGAGAACTATGGCGTGAAAGTCCAGCTAAAGACTAAAAATTGAGCAGCTTTGTGGAAGGCAATCCACATCAGTTTGTTTTAAGATTTTCTTGTTATAGTTTACAATTTTTGTGTTTACATTTCTAATAGCTTTATGAAATTTGATTCATATTTGATTGAAGAGTAGGTAAATATTTTTGTTCGTTTTGCAATAAAATGAAAGTTTTGCAAAAGGAAGAGCATCTACAATCAAACTTCAATCAGCATAAGAGACAAAAAGGGGCAGTATACTCTTCTTGATTTTATTTAAATTTTGTCTCTGATATAGCATGATTGAAAGTTTAAGGGAATTTTATTTTGTTTTGGTGCTGAAATTTTGAATGTGATGCATAGTGGATGATTGTTGAATATTTGCATGAAGAAGATGAATTGACTTGAGAAATTTTGTGTTTGTGTCATTTTATGTTTAGCATGAAAAGAATAAATGCCTTTTTCTGTGCATGAATCAAATAAACAATTATGTTCTTTCTCAAGAACAAAATTTAAAGGAAGAATAAGGCGTGAATTATTAAGCGAAATTAAGTCTTTGCACGCATTGTTTAAGTCGATATAGATTGCAAATTGGAAAAATGGTTATTCTTGATGGAACAAGTACTTAGTTGAAATAATGTAAGTAGGCCGGTAAATAAGTACAGTCTTGAAGAAATAACACACTTGGGTGACAAACTTCTGAAACTTTGAAAGGAATTAGGAACATCTTCTAGAAATTGAGGATTAGAGTCCATAGTCCACAGAACTTGTTAGATTATTATTGATTGGCCCGGAAATCTTAAGGTGAAAAGCGACCAACAAGAAGTGATAGAGGCCATCCTTGGGCGCTTGAGCTTTTCTAAGCCTACCTTCAATATATATGCTAAAAGCATATTCTCTAGTTCCTAATTTGAGCCAAATAGTTTTATTTCTTCAACAAACAAAGAACTAAAACCTAAATTTCCTGCAATAACTTCAGAAAAGAGCCCAAATTATCCAGTTTCTAGTACAGAAAAAGTCTACTATAAGGGAAGAAACAAGTTTGGGGAAAATATTTCCAAATTTTTACAATGAAGGAGGTGAAGAAGTAAAGATGCAGAAATTAGTGAAAAAGGGAATAAGTTTTGTCTTGTGGCCTATTTCCCTTGAACAATTAAGCTCGTAGGGGTGTTTTAACACCTAGTACCCTAATACCAACTAAGGAGTTGCTAGGGCCAAAGTTCTCTAAAGAGTAATAGAAAGCCTACAAGACAAAACATTGCACTATTCCCAACCTTAGAAAACAAAAGCAAAAGTGAGTTTAAGAACAAAGGAATCAATTTAAATAATTAGACATGGAAGTTGAAATTCCATAAAAAGAATTCAAAAAGAAAAGAATCAGGCCTAGATTGAGAAAGAATCAAAGGCACAAAGAAGAAGAAGGGTGAAAGTTGAAGGCAACAAGTATAGAGAAAAAGTGGAAACTGGGTGATTTGCAACTTAAATTTTTCCCATTATCTACCCAATTACCTAAGCCCAACATTACAAGCCTGAAAGACCTCATTGATCTTGAAGGTTGAATTTACCTACATAGTGGAGATCAATATGAAAAACAAGCTGGCGGGATCTTTGACAAACAACACCAAGAAAACTCCAAGAAGATTACCAATTCAACATGAAGATGAAAAGATCAAGATTCGCACACACACATGTAACAAGACTGTTGAAGAACCGCGAACATATTAGGTTCATCAAGAACAGAGAGCACGAGGTCATCAACAAGAAGGCCATCTCATCATCACATCATCATCATCATCATCATCACACACGCCGATGCTGCCGTATTCATTTTTATTCTCGAATCAAATCAGCCTTAAAATGATGCCGTATCTTCTTATTTCCGCATCGAAGGTGGAATGAGAAAGATTGTGGTATGGATCGTAAAAAATGTCCTTGAAAAATTTTTGTTTTCTATTTTGCTCGAGGACAAACAATTATTTTTCTTGCTCGGGGGACAAGCAAATACAAGTTTTGGGGAATTTGATGAGTCCAAAAACTCATTAGATTTTAATCCATTTTTTCCAGTATATTACGAGTTAAATGTTGGATTTATTTACAGAATGCGTGATCTTTACTCAAATTTCATTTTCAGAGAAAATACAAAGAAAAGCTGTAAAATTTCAAGAAAAATCGAATAAACCAATATAGTGCACTGAAGTCACAACTGAAATCAGTATTTTGACAGAGCTTTAGTTGTCAATACCTAGTCAGATATCACTAAATTCATTCCTTTCGAGGAAGAAATAGGTTCTAAAGCGGTGAAGTTTACTTGTTAAAGAAGTCACATAAAGAGAACGTGGCTACCTGACAAAAGGAAATATCCAAATGAAGAAATCGATGTCGCGACATCGCTCTGATGTCGCGACACCAACTGAATACAACCGAGGTCGCGACATCGCTCCGATGTCACGACGTGGATCCGTCAATGAAAGCCACACGAGAGGTCTTCGCAAGAAAAAAAGTTGCAACTAGTTTTTTATGAAGGGCTCTATTTGAGGTCGCGACATGCTGTTGAAGTCACGACATAAAAACAAGAAATTGAAGTTGCGACCATTTAATGATCAAAGACCGCAAATTCATGTCAATCAATCATTGATGTCGCGATCAAGAAGAGCTAAGCAAAAAGAAACTAAGTCAGCGACATCAACTCGAGGTCATGGACTCCAAAGAAAGAGGAAAGCGAGGAAATTCGCTGCAACAAAAGAACTGAGGTCATGACCGTAAGAAAAGAATGGGCAGAAAAGAGGTCGACATCACGAGGTCGCGACATAAAATTAAAACCTGTGAAGGCAAGATCACCAAAGACACCGCGACCAAGAAATCAAAGTCACAACATGAAATCATCATACAAATTAAAGGGTCAGAACTCAAAATCACTGTCGCAACTCAAAAGCCAGAAGAAGAGAAAGATAACGATGCCGACATGTAATTGAGAGGCCGTGACATCAACATCGAAAGCAAATATGTCGCGATTATAAACGATGTCACATCATTGATCAGCAATGCAAAGAAAACTGGTTGCAACAACAAAGAGGTCGCGATCGATCACGAAGCACAAAGAGAAATACATGTCGCGACATCAACTTGAAGTCGCGATACTGAACGTTGATTTGCTTTTCTGGGAATTCCACCCGAGCTGGGATCTCTACCAATTTACTTTTACAAAGATAAATAGCCAAATTTTAGAATAGTAAAGTAGTTTTCCGTCTTCACCACCTGTAAAAGGTGCCAGAGGAACCTGTATGCTTTAGAGTAGATTTTTAATTTTAATTTTTAGTTTATTTTCTCGATTTGAATCAAACCTGCGTATCGGTAGAGCTGGATTTTTTTTATTTATGTCATTTTCTTAGTATACGGGTCAGTATGAAATCTAGACAAATTTGAATTCATTTTCCTCGCTTTATTGCAATTACAGTGGTCAGACGCGATCTAAGTGCTCCATTTCTTAATTCACACGTACACTGTAGCGCAGCCTCCATTGATTTGATCATTTAGTTACGCTCTCTTTCCGCACAAATATGGAGAACTAATTGGGTTTGAATTTACTTATTTGGTGTCAAGTTTGAATTGCTGTTCCTAATAAGTAGTGACTCTATCACCTGAGGGGTATCTTACTTTGATATCTAGGATGCCCACAAGGGACACGTAGACTCGAGATTCCCGAGAGCCAAGAGCATTTTTTTCTGGGTATGTTCGACTACTATTGATGGAACCGTCAACTCGAGAGTTTATTTGATAAATCCCCATTCACCATAATCAAGTCGAGGGGCGATGAACATAACAATTAGAGAGTTCACCTTAATCTAAAGGTAAAGTCTCAACCCCGTGTTAGCATTAGACCTAATCAAGGGACAAGGACGAAACCCATAGATCCGGGAGGTCGGTTTCACCAATTAAGTGAAACTTCAAAATCTCGAGAAGGAAAAGCAAAAGATCCGCTATCAACAGAAATGGATGTGAAGTATCGAGAGAGAAATGCCCGCATCTTGCAAGAGAATTTGAATACAGAATGGTTATCTTGACTGAGAGAAGCAAGGATATCTAAACTGAATACGGAGAAACCAATCAAAATACCAGGTTCCTTGACACAAAATCATATCCATACATAGAACAGAGTAATGTATTTTACATAGAATTGATCGTTTAACAGATTTACCTATAGCTTCGCTTTCACAGAAACTGATTCAATCCATTCTTATAGATACAATTTATTTTTATTCATTTACTTTTTGGTTTTAAATTATTGCCTGACAATATTCAACAGTATAGGATCTTTAATTTTTGTTGCTTGTGACAACTTTCACTACGGTAGTTTTTAAATTCAAATAGTATGGAATTTCCAAGAGGTAGTGCTTGACTTTAATTCATTGCAATTCGTGGAATGATACATGGACTACATCTCGATTTTGCTTACTTGTATGACTGGGTGGTAATTTGGTAAAGTAGTCAAAGACTATGAACCCTTATTTTTAAATCAAGAACATTACAGAAAACTATTTATCACAACGTATCTAAAGTGACATGGATGCAGGAAGCAAGGCTCTGTAACTATGTTAATTTGAGGGTTTTAGCTCCATATAGAAAAAGGCAAATAGTCGTGACTCATGTTTTAGTTTCCAAGAGGATGATTCTTATTACGAATTACATTCTTGTTTCTATTTGTATCACACCAAGTTTTAATATTTACCCGGCTTTTTCTTCCTTGGTCGAATTATGTGTCGCTACTAAGTTTCCTTGTCGCAACACCGCTTTTGTTGCTAAACTTTGATTCTCGCCGAGAAAACTTTTTCCTCAATAGTCTCTAAGTGCTCAGGTCGCGATCCGACTTTCTCTCATTTTACTTCACTTTGTACTGACAACTCTCTTTTTAATGCTGCATACATTTCTTTTGTAAGCCACTCGATCCCGTCACAACCTCCCTCATGCTCGTGACATCATTTTTGTTTGCCTTCATGCAAGCTGTAACCCAATCAGCCGATTCATTTATTTTCTTGTCACGACATTGAAATTCGATCGCGACAAGATCATTTCTTTTCTTACTAGAATTCCTGTTGTGACCTCAAAAGCATGTCACGACCATTCTTTCTTCGAATCTTTTCGCAACCTCATTTTTTAGTCAACATAGTTTCTACTTAATTCAACTTCTTTTTCCGTCATGACTAGAAAGTGTGTATCGCGACTCCAGTGGTGACCCTTCTACCTTGTTCTTGTCGTTGCCTGTAAACTTAGACACAACATGTTTTAATCACTCAGCTTATTTTAATGTCGCGACATTTAAATCCATGTCACGCACTTCACCTAAGTGTCTTCACTTATATTTTGTCGCAATAGAAACGTTTGAGACTTTTTTTTTTTTAGTTCATTTAGTACCTCATTATGATCGCCTATCCACCAGAGTTGTTTTCTTTCGTGTCACGTACATATACATCAAAGTTCACAAGGTGATCTGTCCCTTCGCTTTCTTTCATCTTCATTTATCTCTTGAAATGTCATAACAGAGCAATTTCTACCCAAAGATTTCTCATTATGACCTCGATTCTCTATCGTATCAGGAGTAGTCTTTTCGGTGTCACGACTACTCTCCGCCCCGACGCCGCTTGTGCGTGGTTCAATTTTTCTCTCGACTTATCATAAGGATGTCGTGACACACTTGAAGCATTTGGCACTCTACCGCTACCGCCGCAACATTATCAACAGTCGTGATCAAAACTACATCATCGATGAATTCCTTGTCGCGACCTCAACTGTCTTTCGCGACCTAGCTTCTTGGCCATTTATCTCGTTTTCTTCTGGTTTCTTGCTGAAATTTCAGCTTCTTCTATACAAATATGCAAAATATAAATTTGGTAAAATCTCCACATTTCTGCATAAGAATAAGTAATTACATTGTAACACTAATCAGAAAAATGGATTAAAAATCTATGAGTTTTTTACTCATCAAATTACCCCAAACTTAAAATTTTTCTTATCCCCAAGAAAAGAAAAGAAAGATTTGTTTGTCCTCAAACAATTGAACTTTATTTTTAAGGACATTTTTCTGTTCTACTACAATCTTTTCTCGATTCCACCAATCACTTCAAATAAGTAGGTTGCGTGATATTTCTAAACTCGCTTAACTAAGGTGAGGAAAGCTTCAACCTCTCCGCTACAAATGTCTTTCCTTTTCTTCTTGTTAGATTAGTTAATCTTCTGGGATTCTCCTTGAAAGATTAGTCAAAGTCCCATAGGGTTGTTTTTCATATTGATCTCCATTAATGTAAGCAAATTCAACCTTCAAGATCAATGAGTCTTACTGTAATGTTAAGCTTGCACTGGGTAGACACTGGGAGTGTAGGTCGTAAATTACCTGCATTCCACTATTCACTTCTGCTTAATAGCCTTCCTCTTTCATCAATTTCTTTCGTACTAATGTGAACTTGAATAACTCCCTAAGAATTGCCAGGCATTATTTTGAATCTGCGGGCCTCTTTGATTGCCACCTTCATATTTATCAGCCCAGTTCCCTTTTCTAGCATTCTTGTTCTTCTTCTCTTGTTAAAGTTTTAGGACTAGTGCAATGTTTTTTCCTTTGTGCTTATCCCTCTCAAAGAACTGGTTAGAAACTCCCATACCGCCAAGTATTAGGTACTAGGTGTCAAACACCCTACTAATAATTGCTCAAGATAGATAAAGCATAACATAAAAACTTATTCCTTTAATTAACTTTTCTCCTCTAATCTTTCAATTGATTTTTCCTCATCCTTCCTTAAAAATCAAAATGTTATATTCCCCAAACTTATTCCCCTTCAGATTTTATAGTTTCCTGGTCTTGAAAACCCACCTAGGTTCTCACGTAGATTAGTTTCAGAGGGATTTCAAGTTTCTAATTGTTGTTATTTTAAGAAGTTGTGCATTTGCTCAAAATTTTGGAACCAGGTAAATGCATTCAGATATAATGAGGTAGGCTTGAAAAAGGTTCATAACTTCCAAAGAGGTTTCATCCTTTCTTCTTGTTAATTGTTTTTGCCTAGATTTCGCTCTCTTGACTAATCTAACAAGTTCTGTGGACCTTGCAAACTCGACTCCAGAATCACCCTAGAAGATGCCCCTAATTGTTTTCAAATTGTTAAGGACTTACTGGACCATGTGTGATGTTTTTCTAGGATTTATACCGACTCAACTATTTACACATAGATTCAAGAGTCTCATTTGTTCTTTCAATTGTTTACTTTTTCCTAATTTTACTCTTAACTTGATTTAAACTAAAACTCGCAACTTCTTACTTCACTAATGAAACTCCATCCCATTTTTTGGCTACAATGTTCTTCTTTGATTTAATCAAGGTTGTCATACATTCACTCATTAAAAGCTTTAATACAATAACTATTCATTTCACAAACAAGAACAGATAATAATCAAATCCAAGTTCACTAATCAAATCAATGTCCAAAAAATAGTTCATTTCCTCAAACTCATTCAACCAATTCAATCCCTAATTGCAGCTTTAACAACATACATGTTCTAATTGTAACATTATCGAGCAACAAACCAAATTTATCGCATCAGAAAAGAAACTACAAGATACTCCAATGAATTGTATTGGGTTTTATTAACTGTTATATACTCAAAATACAATTAGAGAAGGAAAAGAGAAGAATTTTTGAGAATTCAATTCTTCTTATGTGATTTGGTGTGTATGATATTCGAGGATCAATGTCAAAGCTTGCCAACAGTAGGAAATTTTGAAATGTGATATCTGGTTTTTCTTGTCATTGGTTCTTCCTTTCCAAGAGGTGCATATATCATTTGTAACTCCAATGAGCATTCAACAATCTGATTCCAATCATACCTTATTCCACCGTGCTCTAACCTGCAATACAACCCAACATGTTCGATAAATTTCAAGTTGATCAAATCCAAGCTCTCATGATTTTCTTCCTATATACATAATTGTTCTCCAATTCTTGTTTCTTTCCTTCATTAACTCCAAAACTCCTTGAATGTCTTTTATAAATACATACTTTAAAGCTTCTATTTTCTTCAAAGATATTTCCATTTTGCTATCTCTTCCTTAATTGTCGCACTCAGATCTCTTTGAATTGATTGTTATAGAAGGCTTCCAAACCGGCTTTCATCTTTTCTATCTTCTCCTTTTCATCTCTTCCTTCCATTCTTCTTCTTGCCTAAATTCATCCTACTCTTTTCTTTAAAACCAGTTCTAGAATCTCTTCTCCGATTCCATGTCGCTCCCACTTCTTCCTCTCTTCCATTTATTTCTTCATTAATCTTAATATATCTATTTGATATTTCAATAGCCTTTCCATTCCTTCCGAACTCATGCTTCACAGAAATTCTCTATATTCAGTACAAACACCACACTTAGGTCATCTACAAATAGCATTCTCTTCTTCTTCCATTAGATGTTTATTCTGGGAAATTTACTTCTACATCATTTCCCTTCCTGTTGTTCTTTTTCTGCCCCCACAATCCCTTCTCATTTTTCTTATCATGCCTTTGTTGTCTGGAGTCTGTTAGAGGAGAGAAACCCAGGTATACCTTCTTCCATGATCCCTTCACTCCAAATTAAGATGCATATTTTTGCTCCATGGTTTCATTGTGGGTGATTTAACTTTTGTTGTTAAGATGTATCTCCATGGAGCCTTCACTGAATCCTCCACATTACTCTGAGAGATCCTTCCAAAGAGTTATTAGAAATGATATAATATAAAATCTGATATCCCATACTAATCATATAATGTAGAATATATAATCAAACCTTGCCTCCTTCCTGAGAGATCCCTCCTATTGACAAGATAAAGTGGGTCTTCTTCACGCCTCCCATTTTCCCCCCATCAGGCTAAAGGTGTTTATGATTTTTCCACTGGCCCTGTCTTCAACTAATCTCTGAATTTCTAACCATGCTGAGTTTCTTCAATCAAGACTACATTCTCGTATGTCCTGAAGGAACCAGCTCCTCAATGATATACCTAAGCCCTCCCCTCATCCCTACCATATCTGTATAGAACCCTTGTTAGAGCAGAAACTACGTGCCTTGTGCACATAGAAGAATTCCCAGCCCTTTTTTCATATTATTTATGTAAAAGGGGAAACAAGCTTTCCAAACCCCCTTTCATTAATGAAGCCTTTGTCAGCCATTTGATTATTCCATAAAGCTTGAGCTTTTAAAGATAAAGTGATTTTACACCTCTCGTTTACTTTCTTCATATGCCTCACTATTCCTCACTCTTTGCATTCCTTTCTTCTCAATGGTTCTTCTACTTCAGCTAAAGCTTCCGTTCTACATTTGAGATTATCTCAGTTTTCAGGTTCCAGAACCTCTTTCCTATGAGTGTATTCATTCATTATCTTATTGATCATCCTATTAAGATTCAAACAGATGTAGTTTCTTCATAAGTGAACTTTGGTTGCTTTCAGAATTGGATCAGGTTCGTATTCGAAGGAGTTAGAATGAGTATCGGGTAAGGCTGCGCATTGGATTTCAAAGTTTTGGAACGACCTGCTATCTTCTCTGGCTTTCGGGCCTTTATGTGATGGCCTAATGTTATCATTGTCTTATGGAATGTCGTGCTAATTTACATAACACTAATCGCTAACAATAAATGGTCCACTTAGAATGTTGTACTTAACCGTGCTGTTGAACCTAACTTACCCGGGATTTGATGCACTTTGGTCTGCCACCTATTTTGGTCCTGGTCACGACCAATATGGTCTCTGACATTGATGTCACATGCCTTTTCACGCCATTCCTGTCACAACATAATTTCTAATGGGCTTTAAGATCACCCTACACCACTACTTAGGGTTCACACAATCCGCTACACCCAAAATTAATGTCAGACCGTTTGTTCTTGCAATAAGTGTCATGTCATGATGAAATTTTCTGCCTTATGTTATCAGCTCAAAACCTGTCAGAACTCGTACTTTGTCGTGACCTAGAAAATCTCCAGGTCTCTATAAACAATGTTTTATTCCTATTTTCCGCAATCCCTGGCCCCTTTGATTGACTCATAATTCACCCCAGTAATACTTGTAAAAAACACGTAGATAACATTCAAGAAACCAATTCAAATAAGAATAAATTTCATCATTCAAATGTTCAATAAAGCATAAGATTCAATATTGAATTGAAAATCTAATTCCCCCAAACTTCAATCATGCATTCTCTAAAAAATTTTAATGCGACAAGAGAGATATATTTCAGGTTCTCGTGGTCCATACCGGAAGCATTAAGTAAGAATCTATTTCACAGACCCCACTCCACCCGCAAAAACACTTAAAAAATTTAAATGTGAGAAATAAATACAAGTCTAACTAAAACTTAAAATTTTATACACATTAATTGACTATAAACATAAAATAAAATATTGTATGGGTTGTCACTGAAGCTTCTCGCTTCGCTTTGAGTCCCAATGACTCCCGTCACATTCTCTCATTTCAAGAAATTCCTTTAACTCAAGATTTAGAATCAACTCCTTGAGTATCTTCCTCCAAGGTAATGCTTTAAATCTCTCTCGACCATTCACTTTGAATTCTTCTCCGCATTAGTTTTCACTCAATCGTCCAAAGGTCAGACTACACTATCAGATAGTGGACCACCCATTTTGGATTCGCCTTTCCTAGAAATACTTCACTCCTGAGTCAATAACATGACCCATCTCCCGCCCCACCTCCTCCTCCTCAAATTCTTCCATCATGCCATTTCTTTGTTTTATCTTTTGTAAATTCCAGATTGTCATAGCTTCACTACCCATCCAATTCACTAAGTTTGAGCACCTTTCCTTACAATTTCTTTAAAATTCAAATTCCACTCCTCTATCACTACACATAGCTCTGGTAGGACTCCAATTCAAGAGGAAGGTGACAAGGTTTACTAAAGACAATTATGTATGTATTATACTAATGGGAGTTTTATATGCAGCTTATGTAAGCCCACAATACATCATCGTTTTGGGAGGACCAATCCCTTCTACTAGAGCTTATAGTCTTTTCCAAGAATTTTCTAGATCTCCTTATTGCAATTAGTCATCATCATTTGAGGGTGGTAAGCTTAAACTCATTATGTGGTTTTTATCACACATACTCATGAGTTTCAACACCTTATTTGCAAATGGTCTTCCCAATCATTTATGATAGTTCCCCTGGGTGCCCTAAATCAAGCCAAAATATTTCTCCCGTATAGAAATCCCATAACTATATTAGCATCATTTTTGGGACAAGCTGTCGCTCCACCCATTTGGATACATGAAGTCCACATTCGTAGAGTATGCATGATTCCATATATAAACCTGGTGGCATCCTTAACTTCTTCACTTGTAGCTGAATTCTCGTGTACACCGACAAGCTTAGGGAAAATTGACAATGTCAAGATAGTAAAGGGTGATTGGAATGACAATCGAATAATTGGTCATCCGGGAAAATTTTATGCTAATTCTGCTCTTCCTTTGCAACAGTCTTTCAATTCCTCCTTCACAAGTGATCAATCATCACTTATCACAACCCTTCCTCGTCTTTTTTGATCTCTATATCAAATTCCCGCAGAACAATACCCATTCATGAGTCATCATTTAGCTTTTCGCCATCAACATTTAATTACAAAAGATGATCAAAGATGGATGATGGAAATGATCCTGGTCATATAGTATCCCAATTTTTCACATGCAAATATCATGGCTAACATCTCTTTTCAAAAGAGAGTTGAGTAGTTCTCTTAAGCTTCATTGAAGGTTTTGTCGGCATATTACAGGCTCAAACATCTGCCGCTTTGTCCATTACATCTCCCCATTGCATAATCACTGCATCACATAATTCAAATTTTATTCCAAACTGCTTCGCGCGATGGGAGCTTCAACTAACTGATCCATCTCTTCAAATGAAGATTGGCAGGACTCAATAAAATTAATCTCGCATTTTTTTTTTTTCCAAAGAATCCAATGGTTTTGCACTTCGAAGTCTCGACAAAATTTCATAGAAACCAAAGATGTCCCAAGAAACTTCTTATTCCTTTGACTGTTGTAAGTGGTAAAAGAGTCTTTATGATGGAAACTTTTGCTTGGTCCACTTCCAGCCCTGCTGTAGAAATTCTATGTCTAAGGACAATGCCTTATGTTACCATAAAATGGCATTTTTCCCAATTCAAAGCTAAATTCTTGTCCTGGCACCTGTGAAGTATTGTCCCCAAATTTTGCAGGCAATGTTCAAAACTGGATCCATAAACTGTGAAGTCATCCATGAATATCTCCATAACCTCCTCCTCACAACTGAGAACATAGACATCATGCATCTTGAAATGTAAAGGAGACGCATAACCTAAATGACATTCTTCTAAAAGAAAAGTACCATAAGGCATGTGAAAGTGGTTTTCTCCCGGTCCTCAGTGCAATAGCAATTTGGTTTATATCCAAAATATCCATCAAGAAAACAAGTGAGGATGTCTCGCTAACCTCGGGCCCAACAACACCCGATCAATGAAAGGCGAGGAAATGATTTCTTCCCGGTCAGCAGCATTTAATTTTCTGCAATCTATACACACCCTCCATCCTGTCATAGTTATTGTAGGAATCAGTTCATTCCTTTCATTTCTGATCACGGTGAATCCACCCTTTTTAAGAACCACATGAACTGGGCTCACCCAAGAGCTATATGATATTGCATAAATAAAGCCTGAATTTAACCATTTTAGCACTTCCTTCCTTACAACATCTTTCACATCGGATTCGCCCCTTGTGTTCAATCAAGTCTTTGCATTATCTTCTGTTGGTAATTTCAGGTGCATGCAAATAGAAGGACTGATACCTTTGAGATCTTCAATTGACCAAGCAATTGCTTCCTAGTATTTCTTTAGTATCTTTAACATCCTCTGTTCTTCATTCTCAGTCAATGCAGTAGATATAATCACTGGTTTTTCCTTTTATGGTTCTATGAAAGCATATTTCAGATGACTAGGCAATTCTTTCAATATTAACCCTTATGTACTGGTTTCTTGCTCAATTGCTTTCTTTTCTTCGCGCATGAATTCTCTCGCACCGCTTTCATCCAAATTCAAGACTGCTTCGTGTTTTGCAAACTGTAACGTGAGTATTTCATAATCAACACTAAGATAATCGGAAATTCATCTCATTTCATTGATAGAATGTCAATGTTACAATCGTAGTCTACTGTACCGATGGACAATGTTATCACAGCATGTAATTTTCTTCATCAACATTAGACCTGCTTTTGCTTTTACTGAGGCATAGAATCTGCTTCATTCCCACTTTTAGGGTTAGCTCACCCTTCGTAATCAGATACCCGCTGCTAAGAAGGGTCTTCCTAACAAATGCAGGAACATGTGTGTCTTCTTCCATTTTTTATTAACAAAAATCCACAAGGAAGATGAATTTCCTACCTTGGACTAAAGACATCCTCAAGGACCTTCTATCAGAACACTTATCACGCTTCACAGTAGTTGTAATTGTCATTGGAGTAAGTTCCCCAAACTCCAACCTCACTATTGATATGGGCATCAAGCTACGCTGGCACCTGAGTCACATAAAGCTTTCTGAATTCATATTTTATTGTGCAGGAATGGTAAAATGCCGTAGGATCTTTCATCTTAATGGTAGCTTTTCTTGACAATCGCACCGCATGTCATAGCTAGCTCACCACCCTATATAATCAATTTTCTTCTTTTTTTCAAAAGACATCCTTGAGGAATTTTGCATAGTTTGTATTTCTGAGTGATAACATCTACAGTTGGAATGTTAATTTATCTTCTTGAAAATATCCAAGAATTTAGAAAATTGTTCTCCTCTTCTTCGCTCTTCAAGTCTTGTGGGAAAGGAACCGGCAGCGTGTGCTCGAACCTTCACTTTCGCTTTGTTCACAATTTTCCCTAAGTCAGCTTCATTTCTCTGCACTTTATTTTCCCGCTTGCACATAACTCGAATCAGTTTTTCTATTTTCTTCCAATTTCTTCCTTCTTCTTCGCTTCATTTTCATTTTTCGCTCCCATCGTTGCTCAATTCCTCACACTCCTCAACCTGGACGCCATACAAACTCGGATTCTTCTAGGTGTCACTAGGAAAGCATCCTGGTTTATCGAGTAAGGTCGAGGTCGCCGTCTAACTGTACTTCCAAGTTCTCGAGCGAGCATTAATAGCTTTCTCAAAATTGTGTGTCGGATTTAAACTCGTCTAACTCATCAAATTTTTGTTCATGTGAGGTTCAATGTGCTATTCCTCGCGCGAACTCCAACATTTGCCTCAAAGAGATTGAGCCCTCTTAATCTTGATATTCATTTCTTGTTCTCTCCTGCCACACGCACCTGAACCTCGTGGATTATATCCGCTGAAAACCATGCCCCGTCTTAGGCCCCGTGATGCCTCCTCCACCATATGAGAAGTTTCTACTGGCCCCAATGTCGTGTGTAGGTAGCAAGTCAGTTAGGCTTGAAATGGTAGCTTCTTTATTCATCCAAATAATTCTGCCTCCTCAACTTGGATGTGATCCCCTTCAATTGTCCTCAACACTTCTTCTGATTCACTCTTCCCACAAGCTCCAAATTTCACGGGCATATGCATTCTTTTATATCTTGATTCCCCACCTCAGGCATTATCGCATCAAGTTTCATTCCATACAGCTATTTACTGAGTCCAATGACCCCACTCCCTCGTTTACCATTTGCCCTCAAGATTCAGATGGAGCTTCATTGCATTTCCGCCAAGTCTCTATCACCATTGGCTTCCTCCGCACTCCTTCTCTTAAATGCCCAACAAAGAAAGTCATCAATGATACCCTTAGAGGTGTATCATTTGTGAGTGGTACAATATCCATTTGGTCGTCTATCCCATGCATAGGCACCTCTTAATGTACCCTCAGACCTTCCTGTGCAAATATAAGCTTTCATCCTCCCCCGTTTCAACACAATGGACTCCCTTCTTCTTTCTAGTAAGTGATGGGGAAAAAATCGCCTAAGTGTCCCCTCCACCAACTCTTCCCATATTAATCAGCCATATGGCAATGATTCATACCATGTGGCCGTAATATCTCTTAAGGAAAAGGGAAAGAGATTTAGGTTTGATCACCCATAGTCTCACTACCATTTAATTTAACTGTGTTAGCCATCCTAAGGAATATGCTCATGTGCTCATTAGGATCTTCAGTAGGGTGGCCTGTAAATTGATTCAGTTGCACCATGGTGATCAGTGTTGGTTTCAACTCAAAATTATTAACCTCTATAGCAAGTTATTACTAACTCAAGTAACATTCTTCTTCGATAACTGTCCCGTAAGTCTTCCATCAGATTCAAGATCTAGAGAGGACTTTCTGCTATTGTTTCTTGTTCAACTGTCTGACCCATTCTTTCATATGCCATAATTGTTGTTTCCTCAGACTTCCTAATTTTCCCTAAGTTCAATATTCTTTCCAATTCAAAGATATAAGGGAAACAAGATCTGATTCTACTTTCCTGCATGAAATAACTGAAATGGAAGTATATCGAGATCAATTGGAAATAGTTGCATTAAAAATCATATATCCTTTGCTTTCCTAAAAGATCAAGAGCTTATACCATCATTGGCCAAAATTGTTTTTGTGAATTTCTTTATGAAATAAAGAAAAAATGCAATACATTTCACATTTTTTTTTCGTATCATTGATTTATTTAAATCCTTCTGTCCCCGCACACGCCCATAAAACTTACTCCGCCCATTTATGTATGACTAAACCACTCAATTTTAATGCCTCACTGAATCCCCACAGCTCCCTATAGTGGACCAAAATTGAGCTAAGACACCCGCAAGTGCTATGTCAAACAAGTAGTAAAATTGATGTATCCATATATCATTCCCCGTAGATTGACAATAATTTTAAATCAATTACCCGTACTACTCAAGATCCACACTATTTGCACCTCCTTGTAAATGTTTAAAAACTAGGAATTATAAATAAGATCATACTTATAATATTTATCTAATTAAAAGAAAATTGAATTAAAACAAATGAAATAAAATGGACTGACCGGCCTTCGCTAGAAATGGACACTAATATGAAAAATCACAGGGAAATGCTTCACTTTCGCATTATAATCCATTCGCCTTCTCAATCCTAATTTCGATCTAGATTCACAAAGATGCCTAATAATGCAGCTTGGATTTCTCCACAATTCACTAATTAGAGGTCCTTGCTTCTTTCAAAGACATGGATCTAATCAGTTACTTGTATTCAGAACACTCTTTATAAGATCTGGGTATTTTTATTTTTCAATACTTCCTACCCATTTCTTAAGACTACAGATTTTTGCATCCCAAGTCTGGGTCACTGCAAAACCTCTACAAAATGGTTGATGACTCTTCCTTTAGATCCGATGGATTCTTTCTTCCGTGATTAGATCTCACCTAACACAGGATTAAGATCTTTCCACGATTAAGGTGAAATTCTTATTATTTAAATTTGATAAATAATCCCCTTCAACTTCAACTGCAGTGAAATGGAAACTTATCTGGCGAACTCAAAGCTTAATAGTTTTTCAATGGTACTAGCATACCCACAAATTGAATGTTCAAAGCTCTTAGAATTCCTCCACCGTCACTGGCATCCCACCAAAAGACATGCAAATTTATGACACTATTACCAAAGGACTATCGTTTCCAATCCCCGCGAACGGCGCCATAAAACTTGTCGACCGGATCGAGTATGTACAAGTGTATAACATCACCTAAGGACTATTATCTAATCCCCGACAACAATACCATAAGACTCGTTAAGACTACATCAATAAATTGTTATGGATCAAAACACCTATTCAAGCAAATTTGAGACTTATTACCCAAGGACTATTGCCTAACTCTCTAAATAAACCATTGCAACCTTTGAGTGAGTTTCTTTAAGTATCACTTGATTAAAAGATATTTTTATAAGAATAAACCATTTTAATGTGGTTTTGATCCAAGATCGCAAGTGCACGTGCTCCATGGCACAAAATGGATTTATCTAGATATCGATCCCACGTAGATCTCAAGAATTTTTCAATCAACTACCCTAACTACTTAAGCTCCATACTATTCGACGTATAATACGATAGTGAGATTTTGCTTGAAAGCTCAAATGAATGATGGAAGAAAATGGATGAACAATAAATGAATTGAATATTGTCATCAAAATAACAATTTAGATTTAACGTTATCTCTAAAGAAAACATTGAATAATCAGCTATCAGGAGTTGTAATCAATTCTACAAACAGACAGATCTTTGGTTTTTCGAACTACGATCTTTAAAACTAAATCAAGGATTAATATAGTGTGATCGATCTCCATACCACAGCTCATCATCTCACCTTAACCTGGCTTTCTCGAACACAAGGGGGTGAAATAACCACTTTAAAACTAGCTGCCTCTGCTCCTCGGGGCATTTTTCTTCTCAATACTTCATACCCACAACATGGACTCCAGACTGAGCTCCTTCAAGTGAGTCATTGTCGAGGTTGCACTACATAATCGGTTCCTCACCCTCAAAAATTAGAATAGCTTACTCTTCCTCGATTAGATCCTCGTTAACACCTGATCGAATTCACTATTCGACCGAGGAACTCTCTGCCTACTTAAATTTATAACTCACTCAACTCATTCTTGCATGCCAGAAGAGAGGATGTATTGATTTAAATATGAAAGATTGTGATCAGCACATTCAGGTTCAAATACTCTTCCCAAATTGTTTACTCTCAAGAATGCCTTCTCTCAGGTCACCCGTAGGGCCTCCCGAAATCGTGTGTGAGCCGAAACAACCTCGCATACAAGAGACCGAAATTGGAATCAATTCCAAAGAACACGCAAAACCAAAGAAGTCAGATTAACATCCGGTTCAAATGACAGGAATGAAATACTCAGAGAATACTTCGACAATAATCTAATTCAATGGAGTTCGGTTTCTAAATTACCACTATACCATACATTGGCTCATTGATCAGCAAAACTAATCGTGAACCTGAACCGGTGTTCAAATTCTGTGAATTTGTCTCGGAATTAACAACCCAGACGCACTTTGGGGAAATATACATCTTACATTAAGCCTGCAATCCTTATGTTTAACGCTTCCAAATCCATATTAGAATCGAAATACATACTAATCTAATTCAAAATAAAATGCAGAAAGAAAAACGAAAAACAAAAGAAAGAAAAGAAAAGAAAGAAAAATAAAAATACAGAGCCTTTCAAAGAACCCGCATCTCTTTCTGTTCGCCAAGAGCCGCTTCGCTGGTAAAGCAGCCTTCAGATTATAGTGTTCGTCATCTTAATTCCAATGCCTCAGGATTTCCTAACGGATCGCCCATGTTATTGGAACAGTCGCCACCTCAAAGCCTTTGTCGCGAAGACGCTTAGTTTGGCACTCAAGGTGTTAGATTTATCGAGAAGTCATGATATTCCTTTGTTTTCTCAGAAGCACCTTACGCGATAAGGAATCAATGCGCGACATCAACCTTATTCTCTCGCAACCTTTAAATGATGTGGTTTCTCGAAGCAACAGATAGATCAATCTTTTGTCGTGACATCAATTCTATGGCTCCACAGTGTTTTAAATCACTCATCTCGGCGTCGCGATGATCGATCTTCTTATCGACATCACGCGTCTTCGCAAATTCCTTCAATCGATGATTTCTCGATGTCGCATATCAATCTCTCGTCGCGACATCACTTTATGTGGCTCGCAGCCTTGAATTGTCATGCCTTGCGTCTTACATCGACTCTTTGTCACGAGCATCGCCTCTTTCGAAGCCCTCGCGTTCTCGTAACTTGTAGCCTTCTTATGTCGCGCATCGATCTCTCGTCATGACATCAACTTTAGTCTCAAGGCTTCAACCGGGTGTTCCCGACATGTCGCGCCCTCAACCCCTTTGTCGCATGCCAGCCTAATGTTTTCAAGCTTCACACGGTTCGACATGTCGCATCACCCTTGCCGCTGACAACTTTAGGAACCGTAATCAGAACTCGTATCTTTTATGTCGACATCGACCTCGCCGCGACATCACCTTAAGTCTCGCACCTTCAATCGATGGTTTCGGCGTCGCTAAGACAATCCCTTTCGTCATGACAGCAGCCTAATGTTTTGAAGCTTCACCGATGAGTTTATGTCGTACATCAATTCCTTGTCGCTACGCCAACTTTAGGAACTCGTGAATCGTGAATCAGAGTTTTATGTCGCGCATCGATCTCTCGTCGCTTACATCCACTCTTATGGACCAGCCTCAACTCGAAAGAGTCTCACGCCGCAACCTCGACCCTTGTCGCGACATCGATTATGGCCTCGCAGCCTAAACCCGGTTGCTTTCGTGTCGCGACGTCAGCCCTCTCACGCACTACATCTTAAATCACCGGGCCATCTTTCAAACTGGCCATAGCCACAAGGTGCTCTCACGACCTCCATCCTCGTCACATCGATCTCGCCGCGACACACTTTATGTCATTACATCATTTCTTAAGCCCTCGGGTTAGTCTTCAGCTACTTGACACAATGCCTCGCCGCAATCTGACTCAAGTTTCCTTCAATTTTCCTCGATGTCACACCGCATAATCGACGATAATGCAAACCCAAAACTCAACATTGCTACCCAACTCGCTTTACTTCGCCTCGCTTCTTTCGTATTTTTACTCCACCGATTGCCGCATTTTTCATCTTTTCTTTCTTTTCACACTCCCTTATAATAACAAATTATAGTTTCTTCATAATTTTGTATATTAATTATTCCTTTTCTGATGAAAATCAAAACGTAAAATGAATTAAAATAGATAATTTTAAGCTCATCAAACTCCCAACTAAAGTTTTGCTTGTCTCAAGCAAAGGAAATAAAGAATGTTAGCCCTCAAATAAAAGGACATTTTTCTGCTCGTTTTGGCAAGATAAATAATTTCAATAAAATACAAGAATGTACTGCTTCGCATCTAACTTCAAGTCCGGGGCCAAGGTTACTTTTAATCTTTATAGTATACAAACTAAACTCGTTTGAAATTGTTTTTAGAAACCATATAAATCATTAGATCCCGTTGAACACAGATTATTTTCCTTTCTCATCTTCATACGAGTCACTTAACTCCTAAAGTCCTTCAATGACTTGTTTCATATTTCCCAAATCATGTTTTTCATATTGATCTCCACTAATGTAGGTAATTTCAGCCTTCAAGATCAATCAGGTCTTTTGGGCTTATATTGTTAAGCCTGGATAATGGGTAGGATGGAAGGAATTTTTAGGTTAAGATTACCCTGAACCTTTTCTCCTTCGCCTTTCTTTCTCGTAGTTTCCAATAAACTCCCTAAATCTTTATGAAGCTACAGCTGATTTCTTCATCTTAATCAGAGTGCCCTCTATTTCTCACTTGTAATTCAACTGGGAAATTTCCTTGTTTGTCACAATTCAAAGGATAGTGCAATGCTTTAACTTTTGTGCTTTCTAACACTCTAAATAACTTCTCAGTTAGTAGCCCCATACCGTATGGCATTAGGGTATCAGTGTTGAAACACCTAAGAACTTAATTGTTCAAGAGAGTTAGGCCACAAGATAAAAACTTATCCTCATAAGCTTTCTTTTCTATTGCATTTTCATTCTTGCCTTTTCTTTTCATTTCCTGTTTCTTTTTTTTTTTCCTTATCCTCAAAACCTATACTCCCGCACTTCATTTCTTTCTTCCTCCTCGATCCTCTGGGAGAATCATAGTTCTTTACTAAAGGATTAACATTTGTGGGGATGGGTTGGGGTTTCTATTGGTTTATTTTTTGAAAAAAATAAGCTTCATTGCCTAATTTCGAACTATGTGTACGCATCAAGATAAGGAATAGGATGGCTAGGAATGGCTCAAACTATCCAAGAATGGCCTCGTATCATCTCTGCCACCAGATCACCTAAAATTTACTAATCATTAATCTAACAAATTAGAATTTGATTGAAATAAATTTGCACTAACCACATAAGGATTGTATCGACTCATTTCAAGGATGAGTAGTTAAACACGATCATTCAACAGTTCTCGATTTATTGTTCGCATTCACAAATAAAAATATGTCTTGCCTCCTTCATCAGACATCTTCCTCTATTCCTGACTTACTCATTAGACTTAATACTAGAATTTGTGTTTCAATCAAACAAGATTCATTCGCCCTTATTCTACATTTCTTATTCTTCCTTAATCTAATCGGCTTCATTCTATTCATCTCATTATGATCTCGCAGCTTTATTCTCGAACTACTCATTTCTTTATTTTCCTTAACTATGTGTAAACCACAAAGCAAACACAAATTTAACAAACCAAAAACACAACAATCCATTTCAAACTGTCATCATCTTGATCCAATTCGCAAATGTCGGGATAGCACGGCTTGAAGGTAAAGGAGATCATTGGGGAAAGTCTATCTCTTTTGAAGAGGCAAAAGAAAGATATTAGGGGATCCAGTCTGTGGTATTCCTAAATGAGCTGGAAATGGAGGGAATTCCATTTCCTTTCTTTCCTTTCTCTTCAGTTTCTCATCCTCGATCTCAATGAAGATCTCATCGAGAGATCAACCTTCATACTTCATCTTTGTCTCTTCCCTGCAAGCCATTCATCAGTGTTTTCCATTTCGCCACATTTCCAAAATTCGAAAGATCAAGTGTTAATCAACCAAATTTTCTAGCCATTCTCTCCTCCGCCCCTCTCGCAGGATTCAGCATCCTTTGCTTCTCATTCTATCATCCAGCCTTGGCTCTTTAAAATCTTGTAGACTTGTATAAAATTGAATCCCTTTATTTTGCTCCCACTCCGCTTCCTGTTTCGCTTCTCTTTCTTCACGATGGTTAGAGCTTCGAGAATCACGCTCAAATCGATTGTTATAAAAGATTCACTCAAAGTTGAGTTTCGTGAAAAAGATCGCGATCTTTCCTTCATTTCTTCTTGAAGTCCTCTCTTTGCTGTCAAGAACCTCTTTTCATCTCGTTCTTTCTTTTCGCTTCTTCCCATAGCCGATCTCTTCTTTTAACTCTTTTCAGTAAACTCTCCCCGAATTCTTTGCTGCACATTCCACTCTTTTTCCCCTGCCTTCCATCTTCTTTCCTGATGCATCAGGCCTCCATTATTGAATTGTTTTCATTTCTCCTCGAGCTCCTCCCCGCTTTCCTCCTGATACTCTGCTTTTGCATGTGGAGAGAATCAGCTGGGGACTCGAGAAATCTAAGGGGCTTTTTCATCCCGCCTTCATCCGCAAATGTGGAAGTATTATTTTCGTGAGGATTTCTCTGATTCTCTTTCTTTCACAAGAACCCTAAAGTCTCCCTTGCCTTGCACCAAGCTTCTTCTCTCTCGGTTTTAATCAACACCCTTTTTCTTTTTGGTTTCGGTCCCTTGCTTACCTCTGGCTTCAGAGGAGAGGTGGGATGTCATGTGACTTCTTCTTCTTCTTCTTCCCAGATTCTCACCCCACTTTTAAACATAAAAACAAGCTTATTGTTGTCAAGAGGGATCATCCTCTCTTATTTCCCTTCATGGTACCTCATTATAGAATTTTCAATTACGCCTCATATCTGAGGCCAGACTGCATTGCGCATACAAAGATTATTGCTTCCTGCTTCTCATCAGGCACATATGCTGTTGGAAACTAAAATGTGAGGCCAAGAAATAGAACCATACCTTAGCCTCCCTTTAACGGCTTCCCTGCTCTGTGTGGTTTTTGGTCCTCTTCCTTTGGCTTCGCTTGTGCTTTCCTCACAATGAGCTTTCGCACCTTCCAAAATTGTTTCCAAGAGCTTTTCAACTCAGACTCCATGCTTATGCCCGCCATTCCATGTGCTTCGCACGGCCTCGCTCCATATGGTACCTTATAATTCTCCGACGAACACAAAGGTTGTCTTCTTCCCGCCACCATGCATTTGAACAAAATTCTTTCACCACTGGCTGTAGAGTCTGATTCGATGAGCGCAGAAGCTTCCTCAACCTCTTTGTTCAATCATCTCCTCAGTGGGTACAGTGGTTTCGAATCTTCTTTCGCTACTTAACCCCTTTAGCATAAGGTTTCTTCCAAATGGAATAAGCTTATACTGATACAAAATCTTCTACTTCTTCTCTTTACTCTTCTTTTTCCCTTGTCCTGCTCTTTCTTCTTCAAAATCGCTGGTACTTCCGGGTGCTTTGTATCTCTTCCTAACTCGCTTCTTCCTAATTTCTTCTTCCGTCGCACATATTCCTCCATGATCTCTCCTGTGTCAGTGATTGCACTGAGGTTTCAAACATTTGAAACTGGCAAGTTTTTCGAGAGTCCGAGCTGTGGTTTTCTGTGAATCGAGAATCGGCGAAGTGGAGGACTAATCTGCTTCTTGGAGAGCTGGAGCTTTAAGTGGGAATAGTTCTCCAACGCTTGCAATTCAATCAAGTTTTTGGCTACTTATCGTTTTATTATTTGCATGTCGCTACCTCAGCAATGCAAAGTTGAAATTATATGTCAGCTACTTTTAAATTGAAATTATATCTTGTCGTAAAATTGAAGCGAAAATTGGCGCGGCGGCAGAATTTCCAGCGATGTCGCGGCATAATCAACTTTTGGTGGACGAGTGGGTCGCCCGGCTACGGCGACAATTATTTCCTCTATGTATGATGATGTGGCAACAACTCCTCTAGGAGGAATTGCTCTTGTGGCGACTTACGTCTTTTCTTCCTTGTGGCCGGCTTCGATCCGCGACATCGATCTTAAAGTCGCGAACTAATCGATATTTGCCTTTATATTGTGAGCAGAGGGTTTTCATTCTTTATAAACTCTCAAATCTCATAAAATAATCAATTTCACATAGCAGTTCATACATGTATTCAATTAAGTTTTCACAAAAAATTTGTATAGGAAAAGAATGCTTCCCTTTTTCTTGTATCTCCTTCTGTGAATTCTTTGGGTCGTTCCCGGTGTCTCTTCTCTCATTTCCTCGCATTTTGCACAGCACTCTGCAACATTGCGAAAGGATTTGGTCCCGCCTTAATTACTTCTAGATTTCCAAAGAGTCACTATATAAAAATAAAACTTAGAGAAAAAAAATCAAAGTGAATTCTAAATAAAATTCAAAATTAGAAATTGGAAGTCTTTTTGGGTTGCCTCCCATCGGTACTCGATTTGAGTCCTTAGGCTTGGACTTGCTGTTTTTAGTTCTTCTTCTTTATAGATAGCACCTGGCGGAGCTCTTCCATTCACCTCACCTTAGATAGTGTGGAGTCTTTGTCCATTGACTTTGAATTCTTCTCTAGTGTGAGTCCTTAATGTTCTTGCTCAAATGTATTGCTTGACACCCTTTGTGTATATTGCTCCATTTGGTTTCAACTTTCCTAGAAACAATTTCGGTCTAGGGTGAAGCAGTGGGACGCACGTTTTGCTGCGAACTCTTTTCTCGGGATCCTTTAGTCATGCCATTTCTTTGTCTTATCTTTGTAGATTCTAGCATTATCATAGGCTTCATTTTCTCAATTCTTCAATTCGAGGGCCGGTTGGAACAATCTCTCTTCCCCTGCCAGTTTAAAATCGAGAAGTTCAACTTCTTGATGGCCCCACATTGCCTTGTATTCAATTCTAGAGGTAGGTGACATGGTTTGCCGAAAACAATTCGTAAGGGACATTCAATAGGAGTTTGTATCACGATCCTGTAAGCCCAGAAGTGCATCATCAAGGTGGAAGACCAATCCTTCACCTTGAGCTCCTGGTCTTTTCAAGTATTCTTTTAATCTCCTGTTGGAAATTTACGCTTGTCCATTAGTGCAGGGATGATAAGCTAGACTCATTACATGTGATCCAATGCACACATTCATGAGTTTTACCAAATATTTTGTTCTCAATAAGCTTCCCCCATCACTAATGATAGTTACGGGTGTTCCAAATCTTCTCAAATATTTTTGCAAGAAACTCACAAGCTGTGTTAGCATCATTCCTTGGACAGCTACGCTTCCACCCGTTTGGAAACATAATCAGCTGTTGCTTGGTATGTCTGAGTTCCAATTGATGGTGAAATGGTCCTATAAAATCTATTCCCATTACATCAAAGATTTGCACCACCATTATACCTCTTAGGGGCATTTCATTTACTGCTGCTGATATTTCCGATCTTTTTTGGCATCTATCGCACAATTTCACCCACTTCCGGTACCGATCTCACGAAGATGGTGGGCGATAAAACCAGTTAGGGTATATCTTATAAATTTATTCTTTCTCAGCCATTTATATGGTGATACGTCGCATTCATTGAAATTTTTTCCTTGTTCTGTTTTTCTGGCACACATCTTCTTATTATCATGTCGGCACCTCTTTTAAATAATAGTGAATCATCAAATATAATACAATATGGGTTACGAGTTTCCTCTTATTGGTAGTAGATCACGAAGAGTACTCCACAAAGCTAAATAGTTCACATATCGACATACCATGGAAGTTGGAAGGAAACTTTAAGCAGTTTGTGCGGGAAGTTCTCTGTCAATATTATTTTCTCTTCTTGATGGTGCTTCTTTCTCTTGACAAAGTGATCGGCTATCACATTGTCACACCCCTTTATCCTTGATCTCGAGTCAAACTCTTGCGATAACGGCAAAGCCATCAATCTTGGCTTAGCCGGCAACTTTGACATCGGGTACTTGATTCTTTGCATGATCAGTATGAAGTAACATGGGATCCCGAAATGTATTGCTGAATTTTCACAAGCAAATACTATGGCTAACATCTCCTTTTCGATTGTTGAGTAATTTTCTTGTGCTTCATTGAAGGTTCTACTAGCATAGTATGGTCACGAATATTTTCTCATTTAACACTTGGGCGACTCCGTTGCAAAATCACTTGGCATCACACATTCAGATTCAAATCCACGATCCCGATACACAGGTGCGGCCATTATAGATGTTTGAACCAGTTTGATCTTGATCTTTCTTCAAAAAGCATCCTTGCAGGAGGTCATCAAGAATTAAACCTTGTATCCTTCTCCAATAATGCATAATTGGTCTATTACATTTTTGAGAAGTCCTTGATGAATCTCTATAAAATCAGCTTATACCCCAAAGCCATTTCCTTTCTTTGGTAGGGGGTGCAAGAGTTTTGATAATGGATACCTTGGATTGGTCTACTTCCAGTCCAATAGAAGAAATTTTATGCCCAAGAACAATACCTTCTGTTACCATAAAATAGCATTTTTCCCAATTGAGTGCTAAATTTGTTTGTCTTAGCATCTTTGAAACCTTGTTTCTAGGTTCTTCAAGCAGTCAAAAGCGGATCCATATACAATGAAGTCCATCCATAAAAATTTCTAACTTTCTTCAACCAAGTCACGAGAATATTGACCTCCATACACCTTTGGAATGTAGCGGAGCATTACCGCAGCCAAATATGGCATCCATACGACACGAGTACCGTAAGGGCATGTGAAGGTGGTCTTCTCTTGGTATAGAGGTGCAATAGCAATCGATTGTATCACGAATACCCATCGAGAACAAAAGCGAGGTGTCACGCTGTCGTGCGTTTTATCAATGAAGGGCAAGGGAGATGAGTCTTTTCTGGTGACGTGTTGACTCCTATGTCGATGCGCACCCTCCCGTCACGATAACATTGCGTTGGAATCAATTCAGGCTGCAAACTGGATCTGATAAACCCACCACTTCTTTGGAACCACATGGTAGGCTCACCAAGGACTATCACGAAGTACATAGATAAAACCAGCATTAACAAATTGAGTATCTCATGCGACCACTTCCTTCATCAACGGATTCGGTCTCCTTTGATGTTCTACGGATGGCCGCGAAGTTTTCTTCTAGCAGAATTTTTGTGCATGCAAATTGAGTGGATTGATACCCTTCAATTCTTCAATGGACCAGAAACCTCAGAACTTCTATTTATGCTTCTTTAAGATTTGCCAGCCTTCATGTTCTCATCATCACGAGTCTGTGAGAGATAATCAACGGTCTTCTCTTTGGTGATTCTAAATAAGCATACACTGTTCGTTTTGGCAACTCTATCAACATAGCCCTCATTTGGTTTCTTGATGAATTTCCCCGTTTTCATTATTTTCCCCTTTGTCATTTCTGATTTGCTTCAGGCTCAACACAGTTTCTATAGAATGAAAACTGTTGTATGGACAATCAGAGTAGTCATCTTCAATATACTGGGAATTCATCTCTTTTTCATTGATAAAAATTTGAGCATTACAATCATTGTGAACATCAGGGTTGTAGGTATAGACATCGTCAACTACATTGCAATTTTCTCTGTCTATATCTATATTCTGCATGCTTTTGATCAAGTTGAAAGCAGCAACTTCTTCTCCAACTCTCAAGGTAAGAACTCCTTTTTGCATAATCGATCGAGGAATTTGGCTCCGATTGGCTAGGAATAGTCCCCGATGAGGGTACTTGTGAATCTTCTTCCATGTCGGAGATGATGAAGTCTTGGAAAACAAATTTCCAACATGACCAGCACATCTTCTAAGACTCCTTCAGGTTTCCTGTCGTCACGTACGCCATTTGAAGAGTGCGATTGGTGGGAATAACCTCCCGAACTTAATTGCTTGGCAACGAGAAAGAGGCATCAAGTTTATACTAACCACGAGTCTGAGGCTACGGAATTCAATTCCTCTAATGATGCAGAATTGTAAAAGCTCCACCAGGTCTTCTTTTAAGCATTCTTTTTATCACGACACTTCTGCCAGTAGCGTCAATTCCATCACTTAACTTACCGCACTATCTTTCTTTTCTTGCTCGACATGTCCTTGAATTTTGCCAGATTGGCATACGAGTCGCCCTTACGTAAAGGGCATGCCGATCTCTAACCACGAAGGACGCAAAAAACCCCTGGCGCTCCTATCTTGGATTTGGGTCTGCGTGGAAATGGAATCTGCGAGTCTAGAAGCCTTTGATATCCTTTTTACGTCGCTCCTTGCCCCAGCTTTTATCCGGTGCTTGCTGCGCTTTCTGAGCTTTCTTCTTGCTAACAACGTCATTTTTCTTTCATTTTTCTAACTCTTTCCCTTCCTAATTTGCCACGACCATGTAGTCCTTTGGATTTTCTTTGTGTCACTTAGGAAAGTGTCTTTCCTCACAGCTTTCTGCAGGGTTAGACCATTGCCACACTTGTGTCTCGGGTTCTTGGATACGTGGTGGTGTTACGAGAAAAAATTTGAGAATTGGTAGGTTGCTTCAACTCTGCAAACTTTTGTTCATGGAGGTCTTGACTTCTTATTATCCCCATGAAATCTGACTATCACATTCTTGAAAGATTAGACCTGCTCGACAATGATCATTCATTTTACGTGTTCATTTCCTTCTTCTTTCTTTGCTGAACTACTCGGTGGTTGTTGATATACAATTGAGGTTAGTCCATGCCTTGGGCCTTGTGAAGCCCCTCCCACCCGGCAAGTTCTCCATGGTTCCTTAGTCTTCAGGTGATAATGTTTGGCGAGGTTAGTCGTGGAGTTTGAAATGGTAAGCTCTTGGCTTCGCTTGAGATACTTAACCTCTTCGGCATCTTGATCTTCGCTTGACTCTCTCAGCACTTTCCTTCAATAACTCTCTTTCAACTGCTCCTATTTCATGGGCAGTGTGTGTCTTCCTTTCTTGCTTGTCCAGCCTGTGCATAATGGCATCCAACTTGGCCTCCATGGCTGTCATCTTGCTCAGCTCCATGATCCCCATTTCCTCTGCTTGCTTCCTCTTACTTCAGAAGGAGTTTCATATTAGCTAACCAGGTCTTCAATACGACTCTCTTGCCTCTTCGGCCTTTTCGGCTTAGATGCTCCACAGCATGAAGCATCAATGATCCCACGATATATCATTCAGGCATGATATACAATGTCCATAAGTCTTCGGATCTATCCCATGCATTGGACATCTTCTCAGCAACCCGTTTGAATCTTTCCCAAAGTATACTCTGGGCTTTCATCTTCCCCTCTTGTGATTTCCCTCCTTCTCTACGAGGTGAGGGTGGGGAAAGAATCTGCCCAAGTAGGCTAACTCCTCAGTCAATGAGCCATGGTGAATTCATACCATGTAGGCTTCTTGTATCTCTTGAGGGGAATAGATGCGGTTCTTACAGTCTCACCCATTCAACTTCACTGTATTCGCCATTCTGAGAAATCTTCCCAGGTGCTCATTTGGGTCTTCGGTAGGATGACCCGATGGCGATGTTGCTGGTTCATGGTATTAATCTTTGGTTTAAGTTCAAAATTGTTTGCATCAATAGCTGGCTGCCTGATTGCAGAGTACTCATCTTGAATAATCGGCTTCCAGAAGTCCTCCATAGTATCAGTGATTGGAGGCCTTCTAGCTGCTTCTCTATGTGCTTCATTCTGATCTTGTCTTTCATCTGCCATGGTTGAGTTTTCTGCCTTCTTTATCTTTCTCAAGCTTCTGAGTGTTCTCTCTAGTGCATTGTCTGCTTTGAATCGGATCGATGTTATGTTTCCACAATAATTAGTGCCTTTTTGAAATCCAAAACACGCCATTAATAGGATAGTGCGGTCAACAAATATTTTCAATATGGTTTTGTTAAAGGTTAAGTGGTTAAAATAACCCTTTGCTTGAAAAGCTATTTTTGTTCTTTTCTTCAAAATGTCCAAATTAACATTTCTTCTTTAAGTAGAATATTGATTTGCTAAATTCTTTAGATCCCCCGACAACGGCGCCATAAAACTTGTTACTTAGGAACAAAAAGACATATACAAATTTATGACACTATTACCAAGGACTATTGTCCTAATCCCCAGCCAGCAGCGCCATAAAACTTGTTATTTGGATCGAATGTACACAAGTGTATAACATCATCCCACCCCAAGGACTATTATCTAATCCCAGCAGCCAATACCATAAGACTCGTTAAGACTACATCAATAAATTGTTATGGATCAAAACACCTATTCAAATTTGAGACTTATTACCCGGGACTATTGTCTAATCCTCATAAAATAAACCATTAAACTTGAGTGTGAGTTTAACAAGTATCACTTGATTAAAGATATTTTTATAAGAATAAACCTTTTCGTGTGGTTTGATCAGTATCTTTGCAAGTGCACAGTCGACAAGTAATAAAATGGATTTAAGTCGAGATGTCTTCGATCCACGAGAGATCTCGAATTTTTTCAATCAACTACCCGACTACTTCGCTCCATACTATTTGGACGATGTCACGATAGTGAGATTTTACTTTGAAAGACTTGAAATGAATGATGTAAAGAAAAATGGATGAACAATAATAAATTGAATATTGAAATATCAAAATAACAAATTTAGATTTACTTGATTATCTCTAAAGAAAACATTGAATAATCATTTATTGTGAAGAAGAATCGAATTCTCGATCTGTGTGCATCTTTGGTTTCGAACTCTGGTCTTAAAACTAGTCGAAAGTTAATATGGTGTGGCCCGGATCTCTCCGCTACATAGTTCATCATCTCACCTTCTTGTTTCTCCGAACACGGGGTGAAATAACTACTTTTAAAACTAGTTGCCTTGTTAAGGTATTTTCTTTCTCAATACTTCATACCCCAAAAACATGAATTCTTGATTTGAGCTCCTTCCAAGTGAGTCATTCTTGAGGTTGCACTATCTTGGTTCCTCACCTCAAAATTAGAATAACACTCTTTCCTTGATTAGATCCTTGCTAACACGGGATCGAATTCACTATTCGAATTGAGGTGAACTCTCATCTGCTTAAATTTATAACTCACTCTTCGTTTCGGTTCTGGCGAGAAGAAGGATGTATTGATTTTTAACTTATACGGGCGCATTAGATCAGCAATATCAGGTTCAAATACCTTCAGAAATTGTTTCTTACTCTCGGGAATGCATTCTACGTATCACCAAGAAGACCACGAAATCGGAGTGAAACAGCCTCGTTGTAGGTGAGCGAAATTGGAATCGATTCCAAGAACATGCAAAACCCGGCAAATAGATTTAACATACGAGAGGTTCAGCTATTGCCAGATGAAATATCTTTGCGGGGAAAGATTATTTCGACAATAGCGTCAATTCAATGGAAAATTTGGGTTTCTAAATTCACGATTATACCATACATTGGCTTGCTGATCAAGAAAACCCTTTGTAAATGTCGAGCTAGGTGTTAATCGAGTTTATGCGGAATTAGAACAACTTAGGGCGATAGTACAGAAATATACATCTACATTCAGCTCAATCCTTTACAGCTAACGTTCAAATCCAAATTAGAACGAAATACACACTAATCTAATCTAAAATAAAATGGAAAGAAAACGAAAACAAAAGAAAGAAAAGAAAAGAAAAGAAAAAATAAAAAAATAGGAGCCTTGACCTCGGATCTCTCTTTCAAGTGTAAGAAGTACGGCACTACATTGGTATGACTTAGTATTTAGGGTTACGAGACAGGCCTATTCAATCTGATCTTTGTGGATTTCCCAATGGAGCGGCCCATGCTTTGATTGGTCGCGACCTCAAGCCGCATAGTGACGCTCCGGTTAGTTTGGCACTTGTTGCGGCATTTATCAATAAGTCATGATATTCCTTTGTTTTCTTGCAAGCACCTTATGTGTGACAAGAATCAATGTCGCGACATCAATATATGCAACCTTTAAATGATATGTTTTGATATCGTGACATCAATCTTTTGTCGCGACATCACTCTTATGGCTCCACGGGTTTTAGCGTTCGTTCACGATGTCGACATGTCCGATCTCTTCTTCGTGGTGACATCAGCTCATGTCTTATGAGTCCTTCAGCGATGATTTACGATGTGCGACATCAATCTCTTGTCAGACATCTCTTTATGGCTCTGCTGACTTGAATTAGTGCGTTCAGTGTTAGCGACCTCGATCTGCTGTCGCGACATCGGCTTGAATCTCTGCTGACCTTGAACTTGTGTCTTCTTATGTCGACCATCGATCTCTTGTCGCCACATCGCTTTAGTCTCTGGAGGCTTCAACTGGTGTTCCTGATGTCGCGTCCTCAATCCCTTATCGTGTGACTAATGTTTTGAAGCTTTCACGATGGTTCACGATGTCGCGACCTTCGATCTCTTGTCGCGGCGTCGACTTTGGGCTATGGCGTGAGCCCGGGTATCTTCTTATGTGCGACATCGATCTCTTGTCGCGACTATCGATCTCTTATGTGACATCGGCTTAAGTCTGCGACCTTCAGCGTGTGGTTTACGTCAGCCAGCGACATCAATCCGCTAATACGGCAGCGGCGACTAATGTTTTGAAGCTTTCCAGCGATGGTTCCCGATGTCAGCGACATCAATCTCTTCGCGACGTCGCTTTGGGCGTAGCGTAATTTGGTATCTTCTTATGTCGCGACATCGATCTCTTGTCAGCGACATCTGACATAAGGTACGGCTTTCAAGCGAGCAAGTCTCGTATACGCGACCTCGATCTCGCTGTCAGCGACATCAGTTATGGCGCTGCGGCAAAGCGCAGTTTACTTTGGTGTGACGTGGTCTCCTCACCAGACTACAGCAAAATGCATGGTTTCATCTTTTCAAACCTGTCGCCCAGCGTCAAAGGTGCTTCTCTTATCACGACCTCCATCCACCATAGCGACGCCGATCTTAAATCAGCGACATCGTGTTGTCACCGACATCATTTCTTAAGTCTCTGGTTAGTCTTGGTTACGCCACATTGTAATGCAGCCAGCGACACATCAAGTTTCAGCCAATTTTCGATGCTCGCGACCTGCATGGCTGGACCAATGCAAGCGAAAACTCTGACATTGGTTGCAATTTGCTTTCATTTACGCCACGCCATTTTGCGTATTTTTTACTCCACCGATTGCTGCGTTTTTCTACTGCTTTTTCTCCTTTCTTTCACACTCCACACTAATAACCAGAGTGGTGAGTTTCTTCATAATTCTATAGTAATTATTCCTTTTCGGGATGAAAATCAAATGAAAAAATGGATTAAAAATAGATGACTTTTAAGCTCGTAAGTCCTTTCGAAGGAGCCTCTCACGGAAATTAGAACATGGAAACAATCGCCCCGAAAGGATACTCGGTACTACTGTGGAAACAATCAATTTGAAACAACATCAATCAAATAAATCACAATTTAAGGTACTTCTCTCACGATATGCAAGAAAGCAGCGTAACTAACGCGACAAATCCAGGAGTTAAGTGGAAGTTGTGCTCATCAACGCATCGATACAATGGAACATTGATCAAATACACCGGCGGTAGTTGCAATTAAGCGATAAGCGAATTCCAGGGTGAGTGCAGTTCCGTGGGTACAGAAGTAGTGGAGAAGAAAATGAAAGGTGAAATCGGACTCAACATTCACAAGCAGGTTCTTGGTTCAGATACCAGAAAAGAAAAGAAAAGAAAAAAAAAAGAAAAAAAAAAGAAAAGAAAAATCTACTCTAAAATTATACAATTGAGTCTTCTTCAATCCCCTAAGAATCTTAGTACCGGAAGAGCCTCCCGTTACTAACACAAGAATGCCAATTTATACATTTCCAGCAATTGGGCCTAATTCCAAGGCTGCAGGTGGATTTCCCTAATTTTAATGGCCCAGCTAGTTGTTCAAGTCGCGACCTCAGAGGCCTGTCGCGACTTGTTAGGTCTGTCGTGCCCTCTGGAAGCTTGTTGCAACATTCTTTTGCCTTGTTTTTGCAATATTGAGTTGCGACCTAATGTCCTCTATCACGACATTGTTCTTTGCAGTTTTCTTCAGTTTGTTGTCACGACATAAATTCCTTGTCGCGACTACCCCTTGACTCTTTTGTTTTGTCATGTGTGTCGTGACTTGGAAATCACGATGCTTTACTTAGCATTTTCACGAGAATCATCATGTTGCAGTCGCGACTTCAATTGCTGTGTCGTGACCATGTTTAGTTGCCAGTAATGGTGACTCTTGTTGCTACATTTTCCTTGTTTCGGTATTTGATAGCCATGACCAGATTTCCTGTGCGACCTGATTTTTCTTCCCGCTATTTGAATTATGTGTCGTGACCAAGTTTCCTTGTCGCAACACCGTTTCTGTGCTAACCCCTTTGATTCTCGTCGCGACAAATTATTCTGGTCTCTAAGTGTTTGTGTGCGCGACCCACCGATTTAGGTGTTGTGTTTTGTCTTTCACTTTTTATTATTGAATTACATTAGCCGCTAACAACTTTTTCATGTCGCGACACCATTTATGTTGTAAGCCAATTTGATCCTTGGTCACAACATCCCTTTCATGTTGTGACATCATTTCTTTTTTTCTACCTTTATGCAAGTGCGACTCCAATTGCTGATCCATTTATTTTCTTATCGCGACATGGATATTAGGTAATGACAAGATCGTTTCTTTTCTTATTGAAATTCTACATCGCGACCTCAAAGCATGTCGTGTGGATTCTTTCTTGAATCTTGTCATAGCGTCATTTTAGTCTGCGGTTTCTACTCAATTCAGCTTCTTTTTTTGGTCGCGACCTAGAAAGTGTGTCGCAACTGAGTGGTGGCCCTTCTTACCTTGTTCTTGTCGCAGTTTCTCAAACTTAGTCCCAACATGTTTTAACTGTTCAGCTCATTTTAATGTCGCGACATGAAATCCATGTCACGACCTCACTGGTGTCTTCAGCTTATATTTTGTCGCAATAGCAAATTGCCTTGTGGAGACTTTGTCAGTTCATTTAGCAACAATTCTTTGTCATGACATCAGTTATCTATTGCGACCAGAGTTGTTTTCTTTCGATGTCACGACATACATAATGATGTTGTGACAAGATCCTTATTTCAAGCTTTTTCTCTGTCTCTGCATCTTGTCTTTTGTCGCAACAACAATTTCTTGGCTCTAGTATCACTTCTTGTCGTGACCTTGATTCTCTGTTGCGACTTGAGTTGTCTTCTTTCGATGTTGCGACCTCGATTCTGTCCAGTCGCTTATGCGGTCTTAAATTTTTCTCTCTCGCGATCACAGGATGTATGACACACTTATGAACATTTGTCTTGCTAGTTGTCGCCAACATTATCAATCGGTCGTGACTTAAAGCTGGCTGTCTTGATGGGTGCTTGTCGCGACCTCGGTATGCGTCATAGCCTAGGCGCACGGCCGTTATCTCATTTTCTTCTGGTTTCTTGCTGGAATTTCAGCTTCTTCTATACAAATCTGCAAAATATAAATTTGGTAAAATCTCCACATTTCTGCATAAGAATAAATAATTACATTGTAACACTAATAAGAAAAATGGATAAAAAATCGAGTTTTTACTCATCACAGAAACTCTGACAAAGATTAGAAACATAAAAGCTGAAACAATGTCACGACATTTTGTAACTTTGTAGCAACAATGAAGTATCGAGGGCCAAAAGCTGCATAGAGAAAGCCAATGTCGTGACAAGGCCATGATAAAGCCTGAATACTTTCAAGTAAGCTGCAATGTCGCGACATAGACTAACTTTGTCGCAACAAAGACACCAGTTGGACTTGCATTGAAATCCACAATTCCAACCTAGAATTCCGGTCTAGCATTTATAAGCCCCATAAATAGAAAGTGATAGGGTGATGCCCCAAAATCCAGGGGTCCGTTGACTAACTATCAACACGCTGAAATATTCATGGATATTAATTGTCTTGATACGACACTGTTCAATCCCATATACTGGGATCCGTTTATTTACATTCAGTGAAAATTTTATGTTATTTTCAAAACATATTTTTGTGAGTTTAATTACAACCTCATACAAACGTATATTACAAACTTGTTTGTCCAATACTTTTACAAAAAGGTTACAAAACTGTTGACTTTCTTCTAGCCAATTTCGGCTCTAATGAGAATTAGATCCGCGGTATGCACTCTTGCATTTTAAAATGTTATCCCATATAGAATTGAGCCACGCCAGTGAAACTTCCTACAAGAGGCTACTCCCCACTAAGTACGCATGCAATGCTAGCGCACACATTCACATCAACCATTCCATGGGTCATGCAATTACATCAAGGAATTCTATATGTCATGCCATGAAATGAGATGAGACTTAATCATGTATCATGCTCTGATTCATTATCGACTCCATTACTCAGTGTGATGCCAAAGAGTTATAAATTCCGAGTCAATCATCGAATCCTATCACACACCACAATGCCTATGCGTGATAAAACTGTGGCATCCAATGATCATTTCAAACAAAATTTCATTTTGGTTATAAACCAAAACCTTTTCGATGTCATATTCTAATGACTACTTTCTTTACAAATCATGTGTCTTTTTGTGGGTGGCCAATTATCGGGTCTCACTATGAAGCTGCGACCTTCATACACTCTGAGCTTTCACCGTTGGACACATATGTATAACCAAAACTAGCGGGTCTTTCAGAAATTTATACATCACCCTTTGCTATTACGAACACGTATTGTCATGCTCGAGAATGATGGAACTGTTGAACTTTGTTCAACATATCAAGCCCACTCATCAACCACCAAGGATGGTGTGTGATGGCACCATGCACTTACACCCATGAAATTTGATGTCTCAGTGCATATGCAATACATTATGCCATTTCATATCAATTCCATGTCTCATATGTAATGAATGCAATATGGGCCAATTCAATGTCTGATTTATCATGTATCATGGATAATTATGTCGAAGCATAGGTACAAACATTTCAACCAATTTCTAATATATTAAAACATATATATTAGCAAGAACAATCAATCATGTTATCATAAAATCAAGCAATAACAATTTAAAACAATCCATAATTTAAGACCTCAAAAGTCGGCCATAACACACCATCTAAACAAGGCACAATTAGTCCCAAAACATCCATGAACCAGTCCCGGTTCAGGCCACCAACTGGTCGTTAACAGACCACCAAAACAATCCACGAAATCAGTTTAAAAATCTGGACACAACAAATAAACAGCCCAATTGTGGCAATATTGGGAAATAGACTATAACTTGGGCTGTAGAGGTCCGATTTGGGTGATTCAAAAGCCTGCATCAAGTTCACTGATACAACTACAATTTACATTAAGGACCTAAGTCTAAAGTCCCTTGGTTTCCCACCTAAAAATCAATCCTAAAATCCGGCCAGTGTGTAGGATCAATATAGGTCATCATTCCCATATTTCAAAATTCAGCCAAACAACCCATTAGGGACAAGACATAACCCCCTGACCACTTATGGTGCGGAAAATAAACCAAATAGGAAGAATCCACCTCTTGGGAGTGTAGCCCCTCGTCGAATATATGGACTTTACTTCTTGGTCGACCCAGAGTTCAATGACCAAGTCCATTCCTTCCCCTTATTTCTCTCTCCCTTTCTACTCTTTCTTTCTCTTTTTTTCCTTCCTTTCCTTTTTGTTGCTGTCCTCCTCTACGAACTGATACACCCTTTATAGACTTCTCAGTGATATGCATGTGGACACATGGCTTCCATATGTTAGGCATGCATTTTCCTTTACATGCCTTGTGACACATGGCTTGCCTTGTGACCTGGCTTTCATGTCTGACACCCATTACTCGGCATTGAAATTTGACTGTCTTAAAATTCAACTAAATTCTCTTGGCAACTAGATTTCGCGAGAAGAATTCAACTGTGAGATCTGTTTCGTCATCTAAGATCTAGAAAAATTCTAGGTTTTCAACATGTACTGTAGAGGCAAGTTCATTGTGTTTGCCCTTTTTTTTGGAAAAGTTTAAATTTACTCAGGTTTTACATTCTTCCCCCCTTAAAAGAATTTCGTCCTGAAATTTACACGCACATATACACACAATCACATGCATATCTTTACGAATAATTTTTTTTTCAAATGACTAAACAACGTGCCTTCATCCTCAAAAATGGAAGGATAGTAGTAGCATTGTGTCATCACGTTCCCCATGTTGCCTCATCCCACTCTACGGGGTTTCCATAACACCTTTACTAGCCTTACGGTCTTCGCGTCATGGCTTGATCTCGACTATCCATAATATGCACAAGTGATGAGTGTAAACTCATCTATATTTTGAGTTCATTTCACATGCTATTTTAATTATTTATATCCATATTCGTAGCAAACTCATAAATTTTCCTCTAAATTTGTTTTTCTGGGATTTTTGATGGAAGCAAATGATTTAGTAAGAAAGATGCAAAATGTTTCCAAAAGAGAGTTAGCAGGATGTCTCATAGTGCGTCATTGAGAAGATCGGGTACATGTATCATATGGAGCATCAAATGGTTCAACTCTACCATGGTTACATTATACATTCAAAGAGCTTTCCAACGACACCTCACACACCCAAATCCGAGTTCAAACGAAGGAGTTATGTCATCATCAAGTTGGAGAAGAAAATAAGTCCCTGAGCAGATTTTGTCGCGACAGAGCCAATGACAAAGATTTCTTGCGACAAAACCAAGATTTTGTTGCAAAAAAGTTAGCAACAAACTTTGTCACGACAAAACCAAATTTTTTTGCGACAGAGTTAGCAACAAACTCTGTTGCGACAAAACCAGATTTTGTCGTGATAGAGCTTAAGACAAAACGTTGGGCTTTTTTTTTTAAGCCCTAAAAACTGCTATTTTGGACTGTTTTCAAGCCCACTTCACCCTAGGACTATAAATACTCATTTTTTTAGGTTTTTAGGGCAACAGGAAGGTGGGAGAACACCTCTCATGGGGTTTCTCTCTCTAAACTGCCCTTTTTTTCAAATTTTCTACAGATTTTGATTTTTAGTAGATCTTAGAGTAATTTTAGAGCATATTTTATTTGTATTGAAGAGATTTTGGTGTTGTACATTAGAGATTCAGATTTTATTACAGTTCAGACAAAGATTGAAACTAAAATCTGGATTTTTCTCTCACTCCTAGTCTCTTGATTTCTTTATTCATTTTTTAGTTTTTGTTTGATTAGTGATGATTGGAATCCAGTAATGGAACATTAAACACCCTCTAGGGGTGGGGATTAATTATTGAACATTCAAATTTTCAGATTCTCAGTTATTTTATGGGTTTGAATACTGAATTTATATAATTGGTACTGTTCACATAATTAGCTGTTCGGAAAATTAGTAGCTTATACCTAGAAAAGATTTGTCTTTGCTCACAGTTTTCGGAGGCCCTCGAGTGAGCACACAAATATGGAATTCCTGAAAAGAAAAGATAAGTAACTTGGGGGTATATGTTAGACTAATGTTATGAAATAATGAACTACAAGAATTTACCACCTAACAGTTCTTGTTTTACTCATGGTGTGAGGATTAATTAGATGATGTATCGGTTAATGTTTAGAGTCTAACCTCAAATTGATAGAAATGAAGCCTCGAATCGTGTTAGCATATATCTAATTAAGGAGAGAGAACTTTATTATGTTGATAGCTTGATTCTAATTACATTAGAGAAGACTGCGATATCCTGTCTATGAGGCAAGAATTCTTTATTCCAAAGAAATGGTTGTGAAGTATTGGAAAAGTAAAACAATCAAATCTTAATGAGGGTCAAATTCTACAAGTAGCTATTTAGACCCATTTGTCCTAAAAATAAATATGGTGTGTTAATTAGTGAAATGTATAGTGTATGGGGAAATCCAAGCTATACTACATTACTCTTGGACAAATCCCGCATTCATCTCATAAATGTTGCGCTTTTAAGGAAATGCAAACTGATTTGTAAATAATTATCCCCATCCTAATTACTGCTTCATACCCTTTTAGAATTAGAAGTAGTTGTCTAATTAGTGGAATTTTAGAATTAGTTTTTCATCGATTTTTTATTTCAATTAAATTTATTTTATTCCACATCCTACTTGGTTGTCTAAATAGTGAAGAGCCCTTGTAATTGGGGTGATCAAATTCCAATTAGGCCAAGAATTGCCTCAGTCTCGTGGGTGCGATATCTGGGACGCTTTTAGAGTCCACTTTTATTACTTATGACTTGTGCACTTGCGGAAAGGGGATGAGTGTTGGTAATACTTTTCATTTCAGTTTTTGAGTACACTTGCTTTTGTTTCAAATCAGTTTTTGAGTATATATCACATTCACTCCCTGATTAGTACCCAAAAAGTGCTATTTTGAGTCCTATTTAAGATAGGTTTTAAGTGCTTTTTGCGTACTAATCATATTAATTAAGCCGATTGACATGTGCAGGTCCGTTTAGCACTATTGATTTTGTTTCGAGGTTTTCGCGCTTTTGGTAAAGTTTTCAGGGAACCTCAGCCTCTCATTTCAAGTCAGCTCTCGTATCTAAGTGTCGCATTTATGCGAATTTCGGCGATTTCATCAAGCTCTGGATTTAAGAAATGTCAAGTGGAACTCGAAGAAATGCAAAGGAATCGATGCGTATGGCAATGCAAAGGGAGTGCATTTTCGCTATGGCATAGCGTAATTTTGGTAAGGATTGGCTAGGGCTCGCTAGGTCTCATAACGAAAAATTTCAGCAATCCTCGCGAAATTCTCGCTATGCGTATTGCCGCTTATGATACGAAAATCGCCATCATAGCGCTTAAATAATACGCACAACAAAAATTTGAATTTTCGCTATGCCTCATATTTTCGCTATGATAGCGAAATTCACTATGCATAGCGAAATTGGTTGCCCTCTCATTTTGATCCAAACGACCCCATTTTGTATAATTCCCATTTTGTCCCCAATGAAATCATATATTTTTGGTATTTTTGGTATTTCCCATCTCTTGTATGACTATATAAGCCCCCTTATAACTTTTTGTAACCCTAACTTTGGCCATTCACTGAATACACGCAACTTTTCATTTTAGGTTACGGTTTTCTCTCTTCTCTCTCTTCTTTCTCTCATTTTCTTGGCTACCAAACACCCCTTAGAGGGTGACAACTCAAGGGATGTTTGGCTACGCCTCAAAGCCTTGAAGAGGAGGGTTGCTAGGTTGGTTAATGGGGTCCCGCAGGTGTTCCTCTGCTTTAAATGAAACAGGTACTGCATTTAAGTGTTCCAAACTTTCCACACTAGGGTTTAATGCTATTTAATGTGTTTCTTTCGGCCAATACTTGTCATGCTTTAGGGTTCAGTGCATTTTTAATGGTAGATACACTGACATTCTTTAGATGCCATTTACGAGCCATTGAAATTAGGTTAAATGATGTATTTTTCAAGCTCCTGGAACATTAAATGCTTAGTAAGTGTTTTGACTCCTCAAATAGGTGTTTTTAAGGGTTGGTTTTTATAGCTAAACAAAGATCCGGTTTTGGCTATGACTATATGTCATTTGCCCTAATGCGAGGAAATAACCCGAGGACACCAATGCAACCTCATTTTACCAAGCTAGTGACCCAAGCCTTCAAGGTCTCCCTATCACACCTCACTTCAAGCTGTTTCAGTTAGCCCAGTGACAACAACACCCTCACTTTTTAATACAAATCCAAAAATCCAAATGAAAGCTTCACCATTTTGAATCATGATTATTTAATAATTTTCAGGGATGAAACACATCCCCGTGTTCAACCCTAGACCACTATACTGTAGTAGCTTGACTACGGCAATAGGAGGAAAATATGAAACAAATTTTGTTGATTTCAGATCACCCTACTGTGGAACGAATCAAATGATACTGCTGCCGAGGATGCCGCGTACTACGTGATGATGAGTTGATATGAACTCAGAATCCACATTACAAGTGTCGTTGATCTCGACCCTTTAATTTCGCTGTTAGGAACTTCAAGTTTTTTTTTTTTTATTCAAGACTTCATCGTTGTTGTTTTCATTTTTTTACAAGTCATTTTCTATTTTGGTTAACACTGATCCTTTGTGGCAAGCCTTGTTTGTGTTCTCTGCTTTGTCCCATTTTGTGTTACAGGTGTTTATGCATCACTGGGATAGAGGGGTATCAGGTAGATTGCAAAGAGTTGCTACACCAGTTAAGCAAGGCTGTGAAATTAGTGTGCACAGTGATCAAATGGATCCTCTACCTGAGGAACAACAAAGTCAGCAAGGTACTCCAGTGAATCCAACAGCATACAGATCAATAAGGGACCACATACACCCTCCTAGAGTGAGTGCGCCTTCCTGCATCATACCACCTGCTGAGGATGTAGCAGTGAGACCTTATTTGGTGCCTCTGCTTCCCACATTTCATGGTATGGAGAATGAAAATCCATACTCACACATTCGGGATTTTGAGGAAGTATGCATAACTTTTAAGGGGGGTATAACCGATTCTGGGAATTAGTCAAGTCAAGGTATCCTCGCTAGACCCTCAAGGACAAAGCCAAAATATGGCTCAATTCACTAAGGCCGAGAACCGACAGGAAATTGGGCCGATCTTCGTTCAAATTTTTGAAAAATTTTTCAAGACAACCAAGACCACCAGCTTGAAGAGGCGTATCTACACTTACTTCTACCATGACAATGAGAAATTTTATCGTCGAGAGGTTCATGGAGACCATCAACGTACGCCCACACCATGGTTTTGATACATGGATGCTAGCGAATCATTTTAAGGATGGTCTCCGCCATGAAGCAACTGCTAGAAACCATGTGTGCAGGTGACTCTCTCGAGCAAAAACTCCGCATTTAAGCCATGGACTTCCCGAATTATGTGGTCGAAACTTCCAAGGCTCGGGATGAACCAATCCGAGAGGGAAGCCGAAAAGAATGAAGCCGTCAACCCACCAAAGGGGAGGCATTTATGCACTTTCCTAAGATATGGAGATGAAAGCAAAGATATCAACCTTTAACTAGGAAGCGTGGAAGAGCTGTAGAAGGAAAAGGCTGCTAATGAGGTGCAAAGGATCGGGTAACTCGGCGACAGCCAACCCATGCATCAATTACCAATCCACCGGCCACCCGTAAGAACACCGTCCAAATGTTCGCTGCCGCCGTAGATTCATGTCAGCATGCCAATGTCGGGCCAATACTACAAATCAATGCCCCATATGGTAATACATACACCCAATCGAGAAATCATCCAAATCTCTCTTGAAACCTAACCCCCGCATATGTGCTCTCCCGGGTGCCAAACAACAAGCTTGGTTCGGGCACTTCAACCATAGCCATCTTCATCCCCTATCAACAAGCTATTTTAAATTTGAGCAAGGTGGTAGGCAATTTTGTGGAATAGCAAAAGGGAATCACTACAATTGGCCTCAAAGAATAGATACTGTGGAAAGCACCCTGAACAAGAGAATAGATGGGCTTGAAAGCAACCTTAATCAGAAGATTGATAACCTACAGTACTCCATCACCAGGATTAACAATTTACTGGAGGTACAGGAGAAAGGAAGATTCCCTTCCCAAACACTGCCCAATCCAAAGGGAGTTCATGAAATAGGTTCTTCCAGCAACTCAAGGATGGATGAAGTAAAAGCTATCATCACTTTGAGGAGTGGAAAAGAAATTGAGCAACCAATGCCCATGACTGCTCAAGAGACAGAGAAAGAGAAGGAAGCTGAGCCTGAGAGGATAATAATCAGTGAAGAAAAACATGCCCCCTCCATTTCCTCAAGCATTAAGAAGCAAGAAAAAAATCCCAAACCAAGCTGAAATTTGGGAGGTGCTAAGGCAAGTGAAGGTAATATCCCACCGCTGACATGATCAAGGTGTCCCAACATATGCAAAATTTCAAGGACCTGCGGCACACCAAGAAAGGGTCAAGTATCGAAAAGAAAGCCTTCCCGACGTCAAGTCAAGCATCATTCGGGAAAGTAAGACCTCCCAGCCACAAATACAAGGATCCAGGATCCCCCACAATATCGATCAACATTGGAGGGACTTGCATAGACAAAGCACCGTTTGGACTTAGGGGCCGTTGTCAACCCACCGCCATATCTCCCGCTGTATAAGCAAACAAGCCAGGAGAGCTTAAGCCTACCAACATCACCGTCATTAGCGATCGTTCTAAAACCCTAAGGGAATAGTCGATGATGTGTTGGTAAAGGTGGACAAATTCTACTACCTAGTGGACTTTGTAGTGCTTGATACCGAACCAATCGCAAGTGGGCCTAATCATGTGCCAATTATCCTGGGAAGACCATTTTTGGCCACTTCCAATGCAATAATCAATTGCCGGAATGGAGTCATGCAGCTCATATTTGGCAACATGACATTGGAGCTCAACATTTTTCACCTGAGCACAAGCATGCTGAGAAGGTGAGGGGCGCGTGGATTTTGATGGTTCACTCTATCGTCCACATGCAGGGAAACCAAATGCCCACACAAATCGCGCGTAATCGTAGCGAAAGCGCGCTTGACGGGGAATCGGGTCGCGACTGGCCACCCTACGTAGCCAATGATCAGCCCAGCATCACCCAGTGAAAAGAAGTTCAACAAAAAGGAACTAAGCATGAAGGCTGCAGCACACATCACTGCAGGGGTCAAGGAGCTCCTCCTCCTTGACCCTCCATGAATGAACCAGTGAAAATGAGCTGGTTTGGTCTCCACTGAGACCAAACTGCAGCTCAAAAATTTTTGGTTTTTAGTTTAATTTGATCAATTTTTAGTTTATTTTATTTTTAGTAATTTTCCTTAACTTAATTTTAGCTAAATATGAAATTTTCAATTTTTAGTAATTTTACTTTTACTATTAATTTTTATTTTTAATTCTATTTTTAGATTCATTTTTCATTTTTATTTTATTTTATTTTTTATTTTTCCTTTTATTTTACTTATTTTAATTTACCTAAATTAGATTTTGTTTTTATTCTCAGTGGAATTTGTTCAGGCAAGAATTTCGCTATAATAGCTAAATTAGACATCCAATGGCTCTGCTTCTGAGACCTTTCGCTCAACGATTTTATAAAAGAAAAAAAGGGGGCGGCTTCATTTTCATTCCACACCTCCTCCTAAGCCGAGCCTCCGTCCCCTACTGAGAGCCCCCTCCGCGCCCTGCATTCCCCCGCTCAGACAGCCAGCCGCTGCATTCCGCCAAGGCCGCCCGTGGCTCGCGACCCGAGCCCCGAGCCCACCGGGCCACCCGAGCCCACGGCCTCGCCCTCCGGCTCTGGGGCCGGTGCCGCCTCCCCAAAGACCGGCCGCCACTACCAAGGCTGTGCCCCGTAGTGAGCTCCCTTCACCGCCGGTGGCACCCGCACGCCCTCGATCCAGCCCATCCCAGCCCCGGGTCCACCACGTCAGGCGCAGGCCCACCGCGCCTCCTAGCTTCGAGCCCCATTTCTCCGCCCCTGCCAAAGACGATCGACCACGTGCCCATGGCTCGTGCACCCGTGGAGGTCATCGGCACAGCCCAAGGTCGTTCAAGACACCCGAGGAGAGATAATGCCCCGGCACTTCCAGCCGGCAGATGCTCACTCTCCGACCGGGCCGTAAACATAGCCCGCATTGGTCCTCAACCGCTTATAACGAGGAGTCTCAGCTTCGAGCCCCATCCCTAAGATTATCGTGACTGTGTAGGGACCCTGCCCCCTTCTATGCCTTAGAGACGACGCAGGAGGGCCCGGCTCCCTCTGCAGTCCCGACATCGTGCCCGGGGAATCTTCGAGATCTTAGGCCTGAGCCGCCACCTTCTCCAACCGATCATGTGGTTCATCGCCTTCAACTATCCCCTACTCGAGGATCAGGGCGCCCTATGTTCACCGCATCCGATTCCGTGGAACGTAGATTCGCGTGCCGAGACTTCCACCGGAGCCATACTACGACATACCGGTCGACCGCTGGTAGATCGGGCCGCTTCGTAGACTCCTCATGCAGCTTGATCCGACAGTATTCATTGCTTCCTTCATGACGCCGAGGCGCTTTACCCCTATTTCAGGTTCGAAGTTCTACCACACACTATGCAGACATCTTGGGAGTGTCGAAATCCCGTTTCAGCTCCGGCTCGCACACGCCACCTGTGGAGTACTGAAGCACGATATTATCGCCGCCGGGCCTCGCCAAAGAGCACCGGCCAATTCGTTGTGTTATAGGTAGTGGCCCTAGCCATTACATAGAGAGATGGTCCGTCGGTTCGCCGAGATACTGGCACGGCCTATACTCTTCCACGTGCAGCCCGCCTGGGCATGCTCCCAGTGGGACCACGGCTCGACCGCTTTATTCCCATTACAAAGATCTATGTACAACGTGGGAGCTTTATACTCGTAGGCTCATACAGATCTCGTAGGGATTCCGGCTTAGTCCTCTGACCTCACCATGACTTCCCTCGCTGCATTTTCGAGGATAAGGTCCACCGCAAGGGCCCCGGCCTCGAAAGGTAGAGTTTACCTTTATTGATGCCGAGGTTGTCGAGCCAAGTCCCTGAGCATCCGATTCCGAGGGAGCCACATTTAGAGTGGCTATCGATTGGGCTAGGGCTCAGTCCTATCCACCGAGCGATCACATAGTTACGCCGACCTCCATCATCCTCCAACAACGGAGGGAGGCGCAAATAGATGATGGGCGTAGGACCCGCCGAGAGGAGAGATCCCTGCTCCCCGAGATGGAGGTGGGGTGGAGAGGAGCCCGGGGCCTGCATTCATCTCCTCCATCTCCACTCCTACTACTCCCAAGCTCCCTACCGACACCGGCTCTACTCTTCCTACACAAATAAGGAAGAAATTTCCGCAGCATATCTCATGTCGGCTCTGGGGAGCTGGGGGCACTGTTATGGATGTTGTTCCTCAGGCACTCGCGACTACACAGGCTTCGTTGGATGAGCGGATGGCCTGAGCCGAGGTCATTATAGCATAGAATCACGCCATGCTTCTTCGGATCATGAGCCACCCCTAGCCCCGCGCTGCCGAGATGCAGCCCCGCACAAACCCAAACGAGATCACCAAGTACCGCACCTCCCCTGATATGCCTTGCGTACCGCAACACTTTAGATCCACCCCAAGATTCCACCACCTCAACAGAGTGAGGTGGTCGGCATTCTTCTCTATCCTTCCGATCCCTACCGGGAGACATGTTTGCGCCTTTGGTTGGGAGGTGAAAAGTTAGAGTCGAGCAACTTCATCATATTTTGTCTCTCGCTTTTACCATCAACCGCTCTACTCATTTTGTGACATAGATCGATAAAGATTGGCCATGTATTAGCCGATAGCAGCAAAGGATACTTTTGTTATATTAGCTTGGCTGCTTGTACTAGCCACTTTGGTTATTATATCAAAAGCTTTATAGCATTATTTACGCTTTCTACACTTTTGCAAATCATTTTTTTTGTGGCCTATATTTTTGTTGTTTATACTCTTGCTCAGTTGAAGAATTGAAGCCCCCGTATGCCACCATAATGTTAGAACAATTCCATATGTTTAAGTTTTTTGGTCGATTGAAGTTCCAGCGTGATAACCTTGTATATCCACCTTTAGCTAATCACACACGCTGCACACGCTTATCAATAGTCGAGAAGCTATATACCACTTTTCACTTGCAAAACCGCCTAGATCTGGCTGACGACCCATAATAGGTTTTTTGTTATCGAAAAGAAGAATTCAATGAAGTCTTCCAAATGAAAAAGAAAAGAAAAGCAAAAAAGAAAAAGAAAGAAGAAAAAGAGATAAGGAAAGCCGCAACACTTTGCCTTGAAACCTAACACCCGGCCCCAGGTATGGCAAGCCTTTAAAGCCCTGCGTGCCTAAACCTTCATCGGGTCGGGAGTCATCGACTCTAGGTGCTCGCTTATAATGAGTGGATGGGTAGAGATTAGCGAAGCCAGGTGCTTAATCCTCGGGTCATTCAAGTCCCGGTGAAGCTTGTAGAGTTTCCAGGGCCTAAGCAGATCCGCTTGATGCCCCAAACCCACTCGTCGAGTCAGGCCTGCGGACCGCTACACCCGAATTTCTCAGTGAAGTCGAAGCCAGCATTGCACCCTACAATGCAATCAAAGAAAGAAATAAGAGTGTAACTGATTCTATTTAGGTTGTTCAACAGTTTAAGGCCCTGGCAGTAGCTTGGTTGGGGGGAGGGAATAGCTTTACAACTTATTGGTTCAAACTGGTTACCATAAGAACACTTAGATTTAGTGGAAAGCCTAGCTCGACGCCTCCCTGAATTGATATTGCCCTCAAACTTGGTCCTCTATATGGCAATTGTTCTCTTCATGATGGTATTTTGTACAGAGTCTAAGTTTTCTCATACTAAAGGTAAGCTTCAATTTGTACACACTTTTCTGGACAAATTACACTTTTTGGTAAAGCACACAAACATGCATGCCCTGATTGTTTCTATGATTGCTAAGGGACTAGCAATGTGTCGGTTGGGCGTGATTAGTACCCAAAAGTGCTATTTTGAGTCCTATTTAAGATAGGTTTTAAGTGCTTTTGCGTACTAATCATATTAATTAAGCCGATTGACATGCGTGTCCGCTTAGCACTAATGATGAAACATGTTGTTTTCAAGCTTTGTGTTTTGGGAACCTCAAATTTCATTTCAAGCTCGCTTCATATCAAGCTGGATTTAGCGTAATTCCTGGCGATTTCATCAAGCCTGATGAAGAAATGTCAAGTGGAACTAAGAAATGGGAGGTCGAATCGATGAAGAAGGCAATGCGTGGAGCGCAGATTTTCACTCATGGCATAGCTTAAAATTTTTGCGCGATTTGCTTAAAAATTCAAGAACCATAGCTAAAATTCTCGCAATCCTCGTAATTCTCACACATGACAATAAAAATTCGCTTATCATAGCAAAAATTATCGTGCATAAATTTAAAATTTGAATTTTCGCTATGTTCATATTTTATGATAAATAAATTCACTATGCATAGCGAAATTGGTTGCCCTCTCATTTTGATCCAAACAACCCTTGCTAGAGTAAATTCCATTTTGGTCTCAATGTAATCATATATTTTTGGTATTTTTGGTATTTCCCATCTCTTGTATGACTATATAAGCCCCCTTATAACTTTTTATAACCTTAACTTTGGCCATTCACTGAATACACGTAGCTTTTCATTTTAGGTTACAGTTTTCTCTCTTCTTTCTCTCATTTTCTTGGCTGCCAAACACCCCCTTAGAGGATGACAACTCAAGGGATGTTTGGCTAAGCCTCAAAGCCTTGAAGAGGAGGGTTGCTAGGTTGGTTAATGGGGTCCCGCAGGTGTTCCTCTGCTTTAAATGAAACAGGTACTGCATTTAAGTGTTCCAAACTTTCCACACTAGGGTTTAATGCTATTTAATGTGTTTCTCGCCAATACTTGTCATGTTTTTAGGTTCGCATTCTTAATGGTAGATACACTGACATTCTTTAGATGCCATTTAGGAGCCACAGAAATTAGGTTAAATGATGTATTTTTCAAACTGCTGGAACATTAAATGCTTAGTAAGTGTTTTGACTCAAATAGGAGTGTTTTTAAGGGTTGGTTTTTATAGCTAAACAAAATCCGGTTTTGGCTATGACTATATGTCATTGCCCTAATGCGAGGAAATAACCCGAGGACACCAATGCAACCTCATTTTACCAAGCTAGTGACCCAAGCCTTCAAGGTCTCCCTATCACACCACTTCCGTTGCTCTTGTGCTAGCCCAAAGGGACAACACCCTCACTTTAATACAAACCAAAACCAAATGAAAGTTTCACCATTTTCAATCATGATACCGAATCATTTCAGGATGAAAACCCATCCCCTCGTGATCGACCCTGGGGACGCTATACCGCAAAGTAGCTTCGACTACTAATAAAGAAGAGGAAAATAGGAAACAAATTTTCGTTGATTTCGATCACCCTCATCGGTAAGTACTTAACTTCCTGGCTATATTTTTCATATATACATGATTTGGTCTCACTGCTTGGGCGTTATTAAGTGCATGGACTTTACTTCTAGTCTTTTTGCCGTCTAAACAAAATTTGGTCAATATGTTTTTGGCACCATTTCCGAGGACTTTAGTTAGTCTTTGGTAGCCGTGTCAAAAAATTGGTCAACAAGTTTTTAGCGCCATTGCCGGGGACTTTAGTTAGTCCTTGGTAGCCGTGTCGGAAAATTGGTCAACCAGTTTTTGACGCTGTTTTCGAGGACTTTGGTTAGTCCTTGGTAGCCGTGTCGAAAAATTGGTCAACAAGTTTTTGGCATCATTGTCGGGGACTTTAGTTAGTCTTTGGTAGCCGTGTCGGAAAATTGGTCAACAACAAGTCCCCCCTCAAAGGTATCATCTGCATCACCAATGAGCTCACCCCAATCCACTACATGAGTCGGATATGGAGTGTACTTCCGGAGCATGGAGACATGGAATACCGTATGAACACCCAATAGACCTGGCGGTAACTCCAACTGGTGCGCAACTATACTGATTACTACCCAAAAAATGTTGTTTTATACCTTTAACACTCTATGTTTTGAACACTTTTTGTATAGTAATTGACCTAATTAACCCAGTTGGCATGTTAAGGACCTAGCAATGCTACTAATCAAATTTTGTGGCAAGTTTGGTTGTTTTTAGGGACTTTATATCTTGAGGACAGGGATTTAAGTCAAGGCATGAAGAATCAGGTGCAGTTCAAAGCTGAAAAGCATAGAAGAAGGCAAAAGCAGAAGAATAACATGTAGTGCAAGCCTTGTCAAATTCGTAAGGGTTGCGAATTTTCGCAGCTTGTGAAATTTCACAAGGGTTGCTAATTTACGCAACCCCTGCGAAATTTCTTTCATAGCCCCCTACGAAATTTCCTACTTTGACTTTTTGATTTTTGATTTTTTCTTTCCCACTTTCTCCTCATGCAATAGTGTTATGAGTTGTAGATTTTGGTAATTTGTAAGTGGGCTCAAGTGTTATAAACATCCCTAAAAAGACTTTGTAAATATTCTATTCAATATCAAGTAAAGCTTACAACATAAGCTTCCGGTTTTTCTCTCGTTTTCTCTCTTCCCTTTCTCGACAGCCAAACAACCTCTGAGAAGAGGAGGAGCGGATAAAATCTTCATTTCCTTAGAGTAAAGGAAACTAGGTGAAGGTTCTAGATGAAAAGGTGGGGGTTTTCCATGTTTTAAAGAAGGTATTTTCCACCATTAATGGTTTCTTTTCAAACATTGGTTTTAATCTTTCTACATCTTTTTGAATGATCCATATTTGATAAGATTTTGGGTTCATTGGATGCTTATTTCTAGATCCATTGACATTCGTTAGTTATCATCTATGGGTTATTGGAAGGCGATTCAAGGATGTTTTTATTTCCTTCAAATTCTAGGTTCGATCCCTTCGATTCACCTTTAATGGTTAGTATTTGGTAAGCTCTCGTGGCTCATCGATACTTATCGCTAGATCCAAAGGATGTTCGCCGGGCTATCATTTATGGACCATTAGAAGGTGAGTCAAGGAGATGTTCTTCACTATCCGAGACCATTAATGGGAAGCAAATACCAATTTTCAATGATATTTATTTAGGGTCAGTTATTATAGCTAAACCAATAACCGATTCGGGAGATAACTATATGTTATCCTCCCCAATGCAAGGAAAAGACCCGAAAAACCCCTCCTTTGCCTAAGGAACCTGAAACTTAGTGACATGACACTCCAAGGGATTTGTTTTCATGTTTTAGTAAATTTTTATTTTTAGGTTTAATCACAAAAATTCCCTCTTTTTATCACAACCCAAATATCCAAAAATGAAATCACCGCATAAGCTTTCTATTGCCAATATTTCCATGAAGAAAACCCATCCCCGTGGATGATCCTAGAGCCGTTATACTATAGTAGCAATGCTACGGTAGTATGAGGTATTAGGTTATAAATTTTGTTGATTTAAAATACCCTACATACTGCGAATCATGTACCCACCCTTTCGAGTACCTCGAAAGGTCCAATATACCTTGGCGATAACTTTCCTCGGTTGCCGAATTTGACTGTTCCTCTCTTAGGCATAACCTTAAAGAAGACGTTATCACCGACCTTAAACTCTAGGGGTCACCGCCGTCTCGTCAAGGTAGCTCTATCGGCTCGATCCGTGAGAAGATGCTTTCAGACAAGTCAACCTTTCTCCTCGAGGCGCCCTTCACCAAACGTCCGGTCCTATAACTGACTTTCCCACCTCCATCCAACAGATCGGAGATCAACATGGCCTCCCATATAGTGCCTCATAGGGTGCCATCTGTATACTCGCTTGATAACTGTTGTAGTAAGTGAATTCCACTAAGGGTAAATGCTCTTCCCAGCTACCCTTAAGATCTAGGACGCATGCCCGTAGCATGTCCTCTAACGTCTGGATGGTCATCTCTGACTGACCGTCCTTCTAGGGATGAAAAATGGTGCTCATCATCAACTATGTCCCCATGGCTCTATAGAAACTCTCCTAAAAATGAGCCATAAACCTGGGATATCGGTCCGATACTATAGAGATTGGCTCTCCATGCAACCAGATAATCTCTCGTATGTATAATCATAATTTCTCTAGAGTGAAGGTCATTCGCATGGCTAGAAAGTGTGCCGACTTTGTGAGTCGGTACACAATCACCCACACCGTGTCATGCCCTCGCGATGTCCGCGGCAAGTGAGTCACAAAATCCATCATGATGTGCTCCCACTTCCACTCTGCTACCTCAAATGGTTAAATTAACCCTATCGACCTCTATTGTTCAGTTTTTACTTGTTGATACATGAGACACTAACAAAAAAAATACCCAACTTGCTGCTTGATTAGTGCCCAAAAAGTGCTATTTTGAACCCTATTTATTATAGGTTTTGAGTGTTTTTCGTATACTAATCATTCTAATTAACCCGATTTACACATTAAGGTCCCTACTATTTTAATGATCACATTTTGTGGCAAATTTTTCAGTTTTTGCTAGCTAATTATGCCGAAATTGTTGAGCTCGACCTGGGCACCGAAGAATTCAAGTCAAACACAACACAAGTGCATCAAAAGACTAAGGAAAGAAGAGCAAAATGTGAAGAAAAACACCGCTGCAGGAAAGTTTTTCCTCAAGGCAGCATCGCGGCATCCCGAGCACTATTCCTCCAAAGAGTTTATTCCCCTCAGTTGGACGCCCGTACTTTTTGTTACAAATTTTGGTTTTTCTCCTTTCAACCCCTTAAGTCGTAATCACTTATGTTTGATTGTATGGTATCACTTGGTTTGTAAGGCTACATAGTTTCATTGGTATACACCGTTGGAGGGAGACGTTGTCGTGGAATAAAAATTCGTGGCTCCGCTCCCGCTTTTCCCTTTTCTCTCTCATTTTCTTTCCTCTTTTTCTACGTTGAACACCCTCCGAGGACAACCGTAGGATGGTTGGTTATACCTCTTCCTCCCCTCAAGAGGAGGATCGTTGGCCAGTGGCTTGAGGTAACGCATGGTCCTCTTCTTGCTTTAACACGATTTATGGCTTGCTTGATATAGGTTAAAATCCTTAAGCATGCTCTCTAATGTGTATTCGGGCAAGTTGGGTTCAATGGATACTTTCACTAGATCCATCGTGAGGCTCGCTTAGTTGTCTCCCCGCTAGCTACTCGTGGAGTAGTGTTTTTGAGGTGTGTTTTCACTGCTAGGGACATTTATGCCCATTTAAATGCTATGTTTCAAAAGGGAAAATCATAGGGTTTAGTTTTTAAAGCTAAATGAAGATCCGGTTCGGGAAATGACTATATGTCATGCTCCCCAACGAGAGGAAAAAGACCCGAGGACATGTCAAGGTCTCTATAAAACCCTAACCCAAAGGTTTGAGACTTCATGAGTTCTTTTCTTATTTTTCTTCATTTTATTTTCAATTTTAAACCCCAAAACCTCACTGTTTTTAACCAAACCTGAAAATCAAAATTTAATTCACCAATTTTGACTTCACTTAAATCATTTGTACGAAGAAAACCCATCCTCGTGTTCGACCCTAGACCACTATATTGCAGTAGCTTGACTACGGAAGTAGGAGGAACTTAGGTATAAATTTTGTTGATTCCGTTGCCGGGGATGGTGCCTTAGAGCAAGTGACGAGTTGTGGAACACTTGTGATTCTCATCACAAGTTCTGGTGAATTCTCCTTTGTAATTTTTTTTATTTTACAGTAAGTTTTTTTTTTTAGTTTCATTTAACTGTTAAAAAAAAAAAAAAAAAAAGAAAAGTTGCTACAGGATTTTTTTTTTTTTTTTGTTGTCTTGTGTTGCCTGTTATTTTTTTCTGCAGCAATCCATGTTCCACTGGGCTTGAACTAGAATCAAATGGAACACCTAAGGAGAACATAGTGAGTACTCGGGTGGAGAGAAAAACCCTGGGGAGCTTACATGTCCATGAGGGACTATAGAAACCAATGGATGAGTTCACCATATGGTGCTGCTTACAACCATAGTTGGGGAATCACACAAATTCCTCATGGGAACCCAAGACCTCCACAATATCTTCACCTCCTTAACTCCATATTATGCCCCCCACTTCTCGCCAGCTAAATCCTACCTCTCAACCCCATCCCCCTGCTTGAATGCTTCATCCCGAACTCGAGCAAACAAGTGGATAATTTTTACAGGAGCAAAGGGCGGATCGTCTGTGCCAATCAGAAGCTTGATATAGTAGAGCTCCTCGAATAAGGAATCGATGGGTTCCAAAGCTCGAAATTGATCAAAATTGACATCTTGGCAGAAGGAATCCATCTCAAAGCTCACCAATAAGCTTGTTCATCAAGAGGGAAGGCGCAATCCGTATGAGGGTTCTCGACCGACACCATGGTGGAGGAGTTCCGTCTACAAAGAGCCACTCGGTAGTACTTCAATCCCCGGGATAATGGTGCCGGCTCGTCTCATTCCATGGAGAAGAAAGAAGAATCCTCCCCACGTTGCCGAGGAGGGTGAAAGCGGAAAGGAAGAAATAGAAAAAGCCCCAAAAAGTCCACTCCGCTCTGCCATGAAATGCCCACTGCCCACTGACCAAGTGTATATTCTGCCTTCACCTGCACCACAACCAACCTCTGAATCACCCACCACTAAGGCTAGCCTCAGACCGCCGGCCTTGAAAAGCCTCAAGAAATTAGTACTTTTGTACGTAATTTCGCCACTACATCAAAACAATGGTAGTCGCCACATCGTGCATGGCACGTTGGTTGGTCTCGTGCCGGCTCGACCGGGAGCACCCAAACCCAGATTTCTGAGCTCCGCCGGTTCCAGAAGCCTCAAAAGGCTTAGAGAATTGGTTTGGGGGGAGCACAGTCTCCCCCACTTTTTATTTTAATTTTTCTTGTCTTATTTTATGTTATCGTATTTTATTTTGATTTCTTTAATTTTTCTTTATAGATTTTCTCTAATTTTTAGTTAATTCTTGTTTTTAGATTAATTTTTACTTTTCTCGCACTCTTCCTAATTTTGCATTAATTTTGTAGTTTGTGTGAATTTTGAAGGCCTGGAATGCGTAAATAATGAAGCAGTGAGCAGAAAATTTTTCATATGGCATAGCGAATTCTTCAGACTGATAGCAAAATTTTATAGCCCATAGCTTAAAATTCTCTCGCAAAAATGGAATTTTCGCTTTAGTTTAACGAAATTTCGCTTAAGCTCGCGAAAATACCCCGTAGCCCCACTCCACGACAAAAATAGTACGCATCAGTAAGGTAAAAAAAAAGGGTTTTATTTTTTATTATTTTTATTTTTATTTATTTTATATTTTAATTTTCAAAAAAAATTAAAAATATTTATTTTTATTTTAAAATTTTATATATAAAAAAAATCGTTTTTAAAAAAAAAAAATATTTGTCTCTTTAAAAAAAAATCGTTTTTTATTTTATAAAAAAAAAAATAATTATTATTATTATTATTTTATTTTATTTGATTTTTCAAAAAATAAAAAATCAAAAATAAAAATTTCAAGAGACATAGCGGTACCTCGGGGCAAACATAAACAGTACCCGCATGTCAAATTTTCATGCCTACGAAAATTTTCGCTACGCCCACGCTTTGACTCCTCTCAATTTTGTTTCACTCATAACTTTTTCATCCCAACCCGCTTTAGGCGTTCTTGGTACCGTTGGAAAGCTGGGGAGAGTGTAGAATCCAAATATGGCCATAAAAAACATTTTTGAGATTATTATGAAAGTGTAAATTTAAAAATGCTCCAACTGATCACTTTTTTCCTCTCTTTCTTCTCCTAACTTGCTTTATTCAAGCCCAAACGGAGTGAATAAGGTGTCGATGGAAAAGCTTGCTAAGCTTCCTATCCAGAAATGACTATTATCTCATCACAGAGGTAACACTTCCTTCCTCTAATTTTCCAATCCGAGCCCCATTTCTACAATCGAGATGTTCTCGGGGTCAGGGGAGAGTTAAAGCAGCCGAAGTGTGGCTTTTGTATTTATTCTTTTGTACTATTTTGTGCAAACCCATTTTGTGATGTTCCATTTGCTTCTTGGGTTCCCTTTATAATTTGTTATACCATACGACCTTTCAAAATTTGGGCCCGTTTTTGCAATCAAAATTTTTGTGGTTTTACTAACACGAGTTGGAAAGAGTTTAAATTTTGTCAATTTTGTGATGCTAGATTGGTTCCATGCTTGGTTGAGTGAATGATTAGTTGAATTCTTGTGATTTCGACATTTTCTTCCACCTTTAGCTAACCACACACCGAGCACATTAGGTTTCAATGATAGGCGGCAAAACTGCGCAACCTCCTTTACTCTGCATAACCTACCCTAGTTTCATTGACCGCCTTTAATAGGTTAAAGACCCATGTGGAAAGAAGGCCAATGCGTCTTTGAAAAAAAAAAGAGAAAAAGAAAAGAAAAAGAAAAGAAAAAAAATAAATATTGTAATGCTTTGCCTTGAAACAGGAAACACGGTCAAGAGGGAATTTATATGGTGAAAGCCTTTAAAGCCTGGGTCCCTAAACCTTCACTGGTTGGGAGTCGCAGACTTAGTGTTCGTTACATGGGTGGATGGGTAGAGTTTAGCAAGTTGTAGGTCTTTGGAGTCTCGAAATCATTATTCAGTCGGGAGTGAAACTTTGAAGAGTTTGTGGTCGAAAGATCCTTATGACTTGGTGCCCCTAAGCCTTAATTGGTTGAGTCATCGGTAGATCCACAGTACATGGACTTTGGTGAGGTCGATTCCTCGGCATTGCACCATACAAAAGAATTGTGGAATAAGAGATGGGTCGATCTATTTGAGGTGGTTATCTGCTAGGTCGTGGTTTGTAGCTAGGGTTAGGGGAGAGTGCGGTTTGACGGTTTATTGTTGAGGCGATCAAACAAAACACTTAGATTTTAATTGGAAGTTTCTTGTTATTCACGAAGGAGGCTCTTTAATACTCAATTTTTGTATGGCATTCATTCTCTATTGATAGTCATTGGACCACGGCTTTGATGATTTTTACTTATGGTTAGGCATTATTCATTCTAGCCTTTTTGAAATATAATTTTGTGAACATTATTTGTTATCATTTGTATACTCTTTCTTTCTTTCTTTCTTTCTTTCTTTCATTGCTAAAGGGACTAGCAAGCCCAGGTTAAGTGTGATTAGTGCCAAAGGGTGCTATTTTGAACCCTGGCCCCATTATAGGTTTTGAGTGCTTTTTGTATACTAGTAAATTCTAATTAACAGATTTACACATTAAGGTCCTTCTTATTTTAATGATCACATTTTGTGGCAAATTTTGCACTTTGCTAGCTAATTATGCCGAATTGTTGAGTCGATCCAAGGATCGAAGAATTCAAGTCAAACTCAACATTGCGCATCAAAGATCGAAGGAAAGAAGAGCAAATGTGAAGAAAAACACCACTACAGAAAGCTTTCCGCGCACCGTGCATCCTCGAGCACTGCTCCTCCAAAGAGTTTATTCCCCTGATGCCTTTGTACCTTTTGTTACAATTTTTGGTTTTTCCTTTCAACCCTTGTTGTAATCACTTATGTTTGATTGTATGGTATTTCACTTGGTTTGTAAGGCTACATAAGGCATTGGTATACACTGGCCGTGAGGGAGACGTTTTTTTTGGTCGTGAATAAAATTAAATTCAAGCCTCCCGCTTTTCCCCTTTTCTCTCATTTTCTTTCCTCTCTTCTACCGCCAAACACTCCTCCGAGGATTACAAACTCGTAGGATGTATTATTAGACCTCTTCCTCCTTGGAAGAGGAGGGTTGTTGGCTAGGCTTGAGGTAACGACGGCCCTTGTTTTTAACGCACGCATTTACGGTCAAGTGTTCCCGCTTCTCACTTATAAAGTTAAAATCTCTACATGCTCTCTTTAATGTGTATTTGGCAAGCTTTTCGGGGTTCAATTGATACTTTCACTAGATCCATTGAGGCTCTTAGTTGTCTCCTCATAGTTATCGTGGAGTAGTGTTTTTTGAGGTGTGTTTTCACCGCAGGGATATTTATGCTCATTTAAATGCTATGTTTCAAAAGGAAAACCATAGGTTTAGTTTTAAAGTTAGTCGAAGTCGGTTCGAAATGACTATAGCGTCAGTGCCCCAACGCGAGGAAAAAGACCCGAGGACATGTTGGTTGGGCCCTATAAACCCTAACCCAAAGGGCCCGAGACTCGCTGAGTTCTTTTCTTATTTTTCATTTTATTTCTTTCAGTTTTAAACCCCAAAACCTCACTGCTTAACCAAACCTGAAAATCCAAATTTAATCTACCATTTTCACTTCACTTAAATCATTTGTAAGAAGAAACCCATCCCCGTGTTCGGAACACCCTAGACCACTATATTGCAAAGAGCTTGACTATGGCGCAGGGAGGGAACTCAGTATAAATTTTGCTGATTCCGATCACCCTATCGTGGGCACGAATCACCGCTTCATTCCACTCCAAGAATACTAGGCTGACGAAGATCATGGAAGATCTTATGCCACCATGAGGTACAGCAAACCGAGAGCAATGGAACTCCTTAAGGATCTCCTCTCTCAAATCTGTCAACCGGGGAACCATAATTCTGCCCCTATATCAAAGACTACCATCCGTGTGAATGGCCCAACCTTCCTACCAGACTGACCGCACTCCGGGTCCCGATGGACACTATCTCTCGCAGGATGTCCCTATGACTCAATCAGGCCACCAAATTCCCCAAAATACCTTGAGTCTAATCTCTGTAGTGTAGTCCGCACTATCCCACAACCTCGAGCATCCACTACTACCTGGAAGCTATACTAGCCAATACGCCTTGTGACTTCCTGCCGAGCGCATCAGCCACCATATTTTCCTTACCGGGATGGTAATGCAAAGTAAACTCATAATCCTCCAAATACTCCATTCACCTACGTTGCCTCATATTGAGATCCCGCCGGCAAAGATGCCGCACTCAAGGGGTCCAAACACCTCGAATCGCTTCACCATACAAAGTAAAGGCGTCAAATATTCAAGGCAAAGACAATGGTCGCCTATTACATATCATGTGTCAGGGTAACTTCGACGGCGACTTTTAACTATCGAGAACCTTAAGCCACAACCTCCCGACTACATCAAAACACATCCCCGTCTGCCTTCTAGGCATCACAATACAGTTGTGTACCTCCGTCCTCTTCTAGATTATCATACTCGAGTCGGCGTAACCATTTTTTCACCCCGGAATGCCCTTTCCTATCATTCATTCCACTCAAACTTAACCTCTGTCTGGGTCAATTTTTTCATAGGCGCGGCTAATCAGGATAAGTCCTCAATGAACCTCCTGTAATACCCTACCAATCCGAAGAAACTGCGTATCTCGAAGACTGACTTGGGTCTCTCCCAACTCATAACTGCCTCAACCTTCTCCGAGTCCATTGAGACACCTTAAGCCGATACCACATGACCTAAGAATCTTACCTCAGTAAGCTAAAATTTACATTTGCTAAATTTGGCATACAATTGATGGCTTCTCAAAGCATGGAGAACAATCTTCAAATGATCCTCATGCTCCTCCTCTGACTTGGGTTAGATCAAAATGTTGTCCACAAAGACCATAACAATCGATCTAGATAAAGAAGACCCTATGGCAGATCCATGAATGTCGTCGAGCATTCCGCTAACCCCCAAATACAATACCGTGAACTCCTCGAAATGCTCGTGATCGTGTCTCTAAACGCCGGCCTCAGTGGATATCTACCCCAACCCTTAACCCGATGACAACTGGTATGGAGATCTATCTTGGAGTAGACTCAAGCCCCTCTCAGTTGATCAAATAAATCATCAATCCTTGGTAAAGGATACCGATTCTTGATCGTAACCCTATTTAATTTTCGGTAGTCAATGCATAGCCGAAGGGTCTTGTCCTTCTTTTTGGAAAATAGTAATACCCCCATGTAAGGACTTGGCCTAATAAAACCCCTGTCCAACAATTCTACAATCGACCTTTGAGTTCCCGTAATTAAAGAAGTGCCGCTTTATGCAGCCACAGAGAAATAGGCGATGTATGAGGGTGTAACTCGATACAGAAGTCTATATCCCTGTGCTGGGGTAATCTCGGTAATTACTTCAGAAAAACATCCTTATACTAGCTGATGAGCTTAAAAGTCATCTCTTTTTAGTCCATTTTTCTGTTTGATTTTCAGTTAAAATTGAATATTTAATATACAGAATTACGAAGAAACTCACCAAATTGTTATTAGCAGAAGAGAGAAAGAAAGTAGAAAAATACAAAGAATACGGAAGAAAAGTGCACCGAATGGCTATGGAGCAGAAATGAAAAGAACCGGGCCGATTCCATCGATGCAGCTGGGGTCGACATACCAGCTCCGAGGTCGTGGACACCAAAAGAATCAAGGAATTCATGCGTCACGATGTAGTACTAGATAAGCAGCTGAAGGGTAACCAGGAACTAAGAGAACGATGTCGCGACAACATTCTGAGGTCGCGACATCAGGACCAACCAGCTGAAAGCCCCAGAGAAATAAGTTGATGTCGCAACGTGAGATTGATGTCGCGACATCAGGACCCAGCAGATGAAAACTAAAGGAAAAAGAACTGCTGTCACGACAAGAGGTCAAGTCACTGGCACCGTAGTAAACAATCGCGAAGATCAAGTAGTTACAAGCCGATGTCGCTGACTGAGATCAAGTCGCGACAATCAACCCCGCTTCGCAGAAGGTCAGTTTGGCACGTGAGGTCGCGACAAGAGTCGGCGTCGCGGACATCAAGAACAACCAGATCAAAGATGCAGAATCATAATGTGAGGTCGCGACAAGAGTTGATGTCGTGACATCAAGAACAACCAGATCAAAGATGCAGAACCATAAAGAGATGTCGCGACAAGATGTTGGTGTCGCGACAACATGAGCGACCAGTTTAAGCTCATGGTTCCTTAAGATGATGTCGCGACAAGAGATTGAAGTCGCGACATCCGAAGACATCAGATGAAGACTGCAGATGACTTGAGCTGAAGTCGCGACAAGACATCGACGTCGCGACATCAGGAGAGAACAATTGAAACATACCAAGACGTGAGAAGATGTCGCGACCAGATATTGACGTCACGACATCAAGAATGACCAAATCAAGGTTACATAGAGTAAGTTGATGTCGCGACGTGAGATTGATGTCGCGACCTCGATGATGTCACGACAAGGAAACTCGGGTCGCGACTCGCATGCAAGAATCGGGCCCGATACTCTTAAAACTACGCTAGCCATTGGGATTAGAAACAATCGAGAACCCTATAAATACGCAGCTATCCAACTCATTCAAGTAGCTTGGCGGCCACAGACGAGAGGTCTGGATAGCTGCGTGCTCATTTTTTTAGTTTTCTTTTGTTTTTCTTCCTTTATTTTATGTTTTCCGTCGTTTTTTTTAGAGTAGATTAGTTTTCATACCAATTATTTTTGCTTCATTTTCTGGAATTGGATGTAATCGTTTCGCGGGCAGTCGGTCGCGTTAATTTAATTTTTTGCTTTCAACATCGCCTGAAAGTCAGTTCGTGACAAATTTCCGAATTTATCCAGCCAGAATGCGCTTATTCTTATGATCGTAGGAATACCGCGTAATTCAAGAATCAAGGAACCCAATTTTCCATTATATGAATGCTATCATTTAACTTATCTTTCCATTTGTTATTTCCAAAGAATTCAAAATTTCCTCACTTTTTTTATGAATTTATTTACGCTTTAGTTTAAAGTTTCGACCGAATATCGCTTCTTATACCCGTCTAAGATTTGTTTCATTGTTCCGATTTCAAGGAGGTCCTCTGAGTGACACAGAGAAGACATTCCTGGGAGCTATGAACATCTCTTTAAAGGTGTATTAACCTGCTATTTTTGATCGGTTGTGCTTTGTGAGTTTTCTTGGATAAATCCCCTTTCTCTGAAATCAAGACTGAGTCGAACGAGTTATCCATTTTAAACAAATAAAGAGTTCACCTCTAATTCGATAAGGATGCCTTTCCCCAAGTGTTAGCTGAGATCTAATCAAGGAAAGGGTGATCTATCTAATTTCGAGGAAGAGCAACCTGGAAATTGTATATCCTTGCTTGACCGATAACTTGGGAGCTAAGGTTTACAGTCCACAAAATGGGTATGAAGTATTGCAAAAGAAAATACCTGCTGTTAGGATGTCTTGTTAAAAGTAGTTATCTAATTCCTCGTATTCGAGAGAATCAGTCAAAATTAGGTAAATGAAAGGTGAAGTTTGAGAGATCCAGCTGATCTTACTTTAGCCTGGGATGATTCAAAACTCCAAAATTCATTAAAATTTACAAGTTACAGCAGGAATTGATTCTTCACAATAGTATCGATCTTAATGTGTTCTCTAAACGATTACTATTCAATTGATGATCATTCTTTTCCTAAATTATCACTTATTCTTTATTCTTTATATTCAAGTTTATTTTTCATGTTCGCCATTTTCTTATGTTCATTTAATTTTCCCAAAGACCTTAATGCCGGATTCATCATTTTACGTCCAAATAGTATGGAGCTTGAGTAGTAAGGGTAGTTGATTTAAAATTCTTGAGATCTCTGTGGGATCGATATCTGGACTTAAATCCATTTTATTACTAGTTGACCTGTGCACTTGCAGAATAGCAAATCAAAACCGAGCTTGAAAATGACTCATTCTAAGAGATTTTGTTTTACATATTATAATGTCAACAAGTTTTATGGCAAGGTTGCTGGGGATTAATTAATAGTCTCAGCAAAGTGTTGTAAATTTTGTGTGTGTGCTTTGGCGCGGTTCACTTTCTCTCATTGGAAGTTGACATTTTGAAGAACGGGTGATTTGCTAATTTAGGCCATTTTTTTTTATTATTATTATTTTTTATTTTTGTTGTGAGTTGTTTCTTAGGTTTTTTTATTTTTATTTTTATTTTATTTTTTTACTATTAGGTATTTTTGTACTTTCTTTCTTTTTTGTTTTTCTTATTTGTAGGTACTCATGGAGTGAATATTCAAGTGAAGATGGAATTGCCTCCCATAGCTACAAGCTTGACTTCCTTATTCATCATTTGAATCAAAGAATTCAGAATGACCTACTCATGGAACAAGGAGTATTGCCTTATCAAGGGAGCTTCAACCTACACATTTCAAAAAAGAAAAGAGTTGTTTTTTGCTAAGGAGCAGAATTTTTACCGACATGGATGAACAAGAAGATGAGTAGTCTTCATGAGCAGAAATTCCAAGATTTACATACCTTCCAAGTTAACACTAGTGCTAGATTGAAAAATAGAAGGTCAAATTGGACACTTGGGGTCCAAGCATTCAAGGATCAATCTTCTAGACCTCTCCTAGTAATACTTTGAAAATCCCATTGAATGCATGGATGCTCATTTGAGAAATGTGTAGAAATTTCATATACTGAAATCTGTGGAAGAAGGTGAAAATGAGCTGGAAATTAAGAACAAGACACTCCTAAACAACTTAGAGGATGAAAAGCCATTAGTGGATAAACTGAAATTTGAAGAGGAAAGTCAAGTAATGGCTATTGAAAACATTTTGGTGAAGATTGACACATCTACTTTCCCGCATCGATTTTGTGACTCGGGGTATCAAGGGGATCTACAAAATTCTCAAATACTAAGGAGACCACTTCTTTCCTCAAGCCAAGCATGGATTGACATCAAAAAGGGGGAGCTCACCTTGCTTGTGGGTGAGGAGAAAGCAAAGTTCAATCTTCACCAACCATTACCTTTGACGGAGCAAGAAAGAGCCATGTGCAGAAAATTTTGCAGCTTGCTTCAATCAAAAGGGCACAAGTTTGAACAGTCCCCTTAAGCATAAATGTGTTTACATCTACATCACATAGAGAGGACTGTTTTGAAGAAATTATGGCTGAACCACCAGCCATAATTAAAGGGGATTTTGAGTTTCTTCCCTTCAAAGTCCGAAAAGAAAACATCCTTGAGTCGAATGGTTATGAAGAGGAAGTGCTTTCCAAGATGAATGATTGGTCAAATGGAAGCACTAATATATTTTTCCTAATGAGTCTAGCCGACTTCAAAACGAGCAAATTGGGAGGCAACCTAAGCTAGGTAATAAGGATTCTATCCATTCTCTTTCTTTTTCTATTTTTTTAGTTATTTTATTTGTTGTCGTTTTTTTTTATCGGGATGAAAATTCCAGCAAAGGTTTTAACTTTGTTGTTAGTAGTTTTCAGAATAAGATAAGTTTGAAGCTCAACATGTTGTCATGACTAGTTTTGCAAGAGCAAAGGCAAGAAGTCGGGAAAGTGGTCATGTAATTATAGTGCTTGAAGTGTGAAAAAAAAAAAACGGAGGGAGTTGTTCATCAAAATTCATTTTTAGATGAAAAGAACCAAATTGAACTGAAACATAAAGTTGGAAGGTTCATGATAATGCTTGGAGGAGAATTGAAGATGTAAGAGATGAGTTTAAGCATGAATGAAAGCATTAAGGGTTGCTATTGAGGAATTTTGAGAGAATATATAAGCATGAAGGACTTTTGAAGGATAGCAAGTGATATGGGCAAGAGACAAAGCAAGGGAGAACAAAGGAGTTAAGAAATCATCACACTGACAGTACCAACAACATTCTGATTATTCTGTATTGATTGAGGCTCCAGGATGGTTCACCTCAGCCCATGAGCACATCTTCTACATTGAAAGAGCTTTCCAACGTCCTTACACATCCAATCTTAAAATATGAGATACGAAGTATAACAAGTTGGATAAAAAACAGGGGTGCTGAGCAGAATTGCTGACGTGACCAGCACCACAGTCACGAAACAGAGGCTTTTTAACCCTTTAAACCCCATTTTTCTTCTTCCTACTTTATACTCTATTCTTCCATACTCTTTCCCTCCAACCCTTGCAACTTCCAACCACTTTCAAATTCATCTCCCATCCACTCAAATCCTAAATCACATTCCTCCCAATCCATCTCCATCATCTTCAAGCTCAAAACCCATCACAAACCCACAAACTTCTTTACCTTTGTTGAACCCCAATTTTCCATCCACCATTCCAAGCATCAAAGAGGAGTTACAATGGAAGAAAATTTTTTGTGCTTGGTTGTTTGTTTTGGTGGGTTCTTTGTGATCATTGTTGATTTGTGGGAGTGATTTGCATGGGATTACAGTGTTTCAAGAATCAAAACTCACTACTCCGAGGTGAAGGAAGTCGATGCACACTAGCGTTTGAGAAAATGCCAAAAGCCACTTTCATGACTCCAAAGAAGCAAAAGAGTGTATCAAGGTAGTACAATGTCAATGTCTGAAAATCATCAAGGTTCCTATTCAAAGTGGCAAGACTACAAAGGGGAGTTCACTTTTCCCAACTCTCTTTATTACTCTTTTACTTTATTGCTTTCTTTTGCTCATTGCTAGACATTTAGGACAATGTTCATCTCAAAGTTTGGGGGTGTTTATTTTTGGTTAGTTTATCATGTCACACCCCACATGTTGCAAATGACAACTTTGAGGATGAAATTTTCTGGTGCTTTTCTGGATAATGACTTTGTTTGATGCTTCCTAACTTACATCTTAGTTTGGTATATTTTTTGTTAGAGCTTATCGAGTTAATTGAGTTTTGTTTGAGTTGTTGTGATGTCAATAAGGACCATAAATGAACCCTTTGGCATATGGACAATATTAGAGATAATAGACTTCATGCTTAATGAGTTATCTCTTTAATAGGCTATTTAGTCATTGGTTTTCAAAATCCATGCACGTGGTCACCACTACCTTTGAAAAACGCTTTTGCTTCAAGAGAAGGTTTGTGAGAATCCATCTAATTTTGATCTCCATAGGTTCTAGAACTTGTTCTATTATCGCTTGAGGCGAAATCCTAGGCAACACAACAATTGAGAAATGATATAGGCCATCCTTGGAAAGAATGTGCCTTTCAAGCTAACCCTATTAATATGCATATGCATATTCCTCTAGTACCAATTGTTGAGCCTTAAAGAGCCAAAATTCTGTTTATAAAAAGAACCAAGTTTGAAGCCAATAACATTCCTATACACCATTATCCCTCAATAAATAACCAAACTCACCCATAACATGAGGAGCGTGGAACATAATTGAGAAATGCGGTGAAAGAGCAGTTGGGGGAGTTATTTTTCCATAGGAAAATAACCCAAATTGGTTGAATGAGTTAAGTTGGAAAATCAAAAGAAGTTGTCAAAAAAAAAACAGAAAATATCAAGTGTGTAAAAGAAGCAAAATACAATGAAAAGTCAAGGAAGAGTGAGTCTAGCCTCGTGTCTCTTCCTTCCTGTGAGCAAGTAAATCCTAAGGTGTCCTTCCACCTAATACCCTTAAGGCCAACTGGTTTGGGAGCTATTGATTTAAAGCTCGCTAAGGGTTGGTAGAAAGCTTAAGGGGGTTTTGACATTGCACTACTCTAATAACCTTGTCTTAAAGAAAAGGCTTTTGCATTTGTTGAAAGAATGCAGAATTTGTGCAGAAAAAGTGATATGGTGAGTATGGAAGGATGCACCTAAAACAAGATTCAGTGCTCTGAGTGTCACTATGCCGATGGTAAGAATCGGATGGAGTAGAGCGCACGCAGTAAAAATATGTATGTTCGGGGGTAAGTTTTAGCCCAAATGACTAATTAACTACTCCCTACCCAAGCCTTACATTACAAGCTTATAAAGACCTACTGATTCGTGAGTTGTGTGTGCCTACATTATGGAGATGATAAGAACAACAAGCCTATGGAACCTAAATAAATTATCTTAGGAGATCCACATACTTATCTCAATTCTCATAAACTCATCTAGCTTGCAATTGTTTGATAGGGAAGACCACACACACACACACTAGTGAGAACCATGATCTAAATTGCTACAGGAGATTAATTCACTATTAAAATGAATAAATTATCTTTGATCATATTTTCTTATATTCTCAAGGGTGATTCTTGAGACACATATCACACATAAATTTCTGCAAAGCTTGATTACTCGGTTTTGGTTAAATAAAAAGGGTGAAATGAACTCTTCTCTTCCATTGCTTGGGGACAAGCAACTTCTTTTTTTTTCTTTGCTTGAGGACAAGCAAAACTTCAAGTTTGGGGGTGTTTGATGAGCAGAAATCCAACAGGCTTGAGTCTGCTTCTACAATATCAAAAGTATCATATCCACATCCATGTAAAACCCATGGTACCTCTTCTGCATCCCATTTCAGACTTGTTTACTACGCACGATCTGGTATGAAATGAGCAATATATTTCCAAAAGAAGAGTCAACCGAGAGTCTCACAGCGCGCTACTGGGAAGATTAATTTTTCTGTACCATATGGAACAACAAATGGTTCAAATTCCATCATGGTTGCATTCTACATTCAAAGAGCTTTCCAACGAGTACTCACACGCCCAAATCCGGAAGCTAAAACGTAAGAAGCATGGCCCGATAAGCCGGAGAAGAAAACCGGCTTGTCGTCTTTGAACGGTGTCGCGACCAAGGTCGCGGCATAGGAAGCCAAAGACAAGGAATCGATGTCGCGAACTTATGTCGCGACATAAGAAGCAACCAAAGGAACAGCTGATGTCGCGAACCGATGTCGCGACATAAGAAGCAACCAAAGGAACAACTGATGTCGCGAACTGATGTCGCGACATAAGAAGCAACCAAGGAACAACTGATGTCGCGAACCGGAAGGTCATGCGACATAAGAAGCAACCAAAGGAACAACTGATGTCGCAACTCGATGTCGCGCGACAAGAATTGATGTCGACTGCACTGATGTCGCACCGCGGTCGCGGACCATTTAAACGCGGGTGTTGAATCCGAAAAGGCCGAAAAATTGAGTTTTTGACCTAATTTCAAGCCCATTTCAATTCTAGGACCATATATACTCGCTTTTTAGGTGTTATAGCGGGAAGATTGGAGAGCCTCTCTTGGGCTCCCCCAGACCGCCCATTTCCACTCTTTTCCTAGATTTTTATTTTTAGATTTGAGAGCAATTTTTAGAGCAGATTTTGTTTCCCTATCACAGTATTTCTAAGGCCGTATAATAGAGGATCTCGGGATTTCACTAAGGTTCAGGACAAAGATTGAAGCCAAAATCTGATTTTTTCTCTCTCATGGCTCTTCTCTCTCTAAACTCCGCTTCATTTTCTTAGTTTTGCTGCGCATTTTTATTTTTAATAGATCTTAGAATAGTTTTTTGAGCGCATTTTTATTTTTATTGAAGAGATTTCTCGTGGCTGCACTCGCATATTCAATTTATTTACTACTATTGAGGCTTAAGATTTAAGCTCAAATCTGGTTTTTCTTCTTTCTCTTGATTTCTTTCTTCATTTTCTTACTTTTTGTTTGATTAGTGATGATCGAATCCAAGTAATGGAACATTAAACACCCTCTAGGGCTGGGGCTTCTAATTGTTGAACATTCGTATTTGCAAGCCAGCTATTTTGTGGGTTTGAATACTGAATTTATATAATTGGTACTGTTCATATAATGAATTGTTCGAATATTAGTAGCTTATACCCAAAAATGTGATCTTTGCTCTGATTTGTGAGGCCCTCTGAAAGGACACAGAGATGGAGATTCTCGAGAGTAAAGAGCGGTAACTTTCAGGGGTATGTTAGACTAATATCTTGGAACTAATGAACTCTGAAAAATTACTTCGATAGATCACTAATTTACTCATGGTGTGAGGATTAATTAGATGATGTATCAATTCAGTTGATCATAGGTTTCTCCTTAGTCTGATGAAAGGATCTTGATCCCGTGTTAGCAAAGATCTAATCAAGGAGATAGAAAATTTTATTAGATTTGAAGGATCTAGATACCAATTACATTGGAGAAGGCTTGCATTATCCTGTCTATGGGGGTAAGAATTCTTCAGTCCTAAGAAATGGTTGTGAAGTATTGAAAAAGAAAAACAATCAAATCTTAAAGAGTGCCAATTCTTAATAAGTAGCTATTTAGGACCCATTTGTCCCGAAAAGGAATATGGATCTCTAACTAGTGAAATGTATGGTGTATGGAGAAATCCAAGCTATACTACATTGCTCTTGGACAATCCAGCATTCAACTTCATGTAAATGTTGCACTTTCAAGGAAATGCAAACTGTTTTGTAAATAATTATCCCCATCCCTAAAGACTCTCTTCATACCTTTTAGAATAAGTAGTCGCTTTATTTTGCAGATTTTGTGATTAGTTTTAAATCAGTTTTGTTTCAATTAAATTGATTTTATTCGACATCCTACTTGGTCGCCTAAATAGTGAAGAGCCCTTGTAATCGGTGATCAAATCTCCAATTAGAGAGAACTCCAACTCGTGGGTATATCCCGACTCTAGAGTCCACTTTATTACTAGATGACCAAGTAAGACTTCATGAAAGGGGTCGAGCGTTGGTAATACTTTTCATTCTTGCTTTGAGTATACTTACTTTGTTTCAAATCAGTTTTTGAGTATTTAACATATCTACTCCTTGGCCATATTTTCACATATACATTATTTGGTCACTTTACAAGTTTTTTTGGCGTCGTTGCCGGGGATTAGACAATAGTCCTTTGGTAATAACGTCGTAAATTTGTATATGTGTTTTGGTCAATCAACAAGTTTTTGGCGCCGTTGCCGGGGATTAGACAATAGTCCTTTGGTAATAACGTCGTAAATTTGTATATGTGTTCTTTTGGTCAATCAACACTAGCAAACTACCCGAGGTAGACCTAACTCATGTCTCGCCTCGTCCTCTAGGGTAAGGTTTGCCAACCAACCTTGCAACTGTCCGTGCCACCTAGAATCATACAAGGTTTGGGCATAGCATCGTGCTTATCCCCTTGAAATATAACACAAACATCATCTGGTGTGTAAGCAGTAACCCTCCTACTATCAAAATCAATGACGACTCGGTGTACCGTCAATCAATCCATCCCAAGGATAACATCAAACTCTGACATGTCCATGACCCGAAGATCTACAGTGAGTAGAATCCTTGTGATCTCTAACTCACAATCTCGATATATCATATCAATACTCACCCTAGTTCCTAGGTGTCCAGGCTAAGGGCAATGGAAACATGTCCCTTACCTTGTCTAGCCTAGAGCCCCGAGGTGTCTCCCACTTTGGGATGATTGATTTTGGCCTTGACCCTGATAACCACGACCCTATCCCTGAAACCACTACGGAGTAGGAGTTCTTTGCTTTTTCCCTGAGCTAAAAGAATAAGGTTAGCTCTTCTATCTCTTATCCTTAACAACCGCATCTCGGATGTTCCATGCATCATCTACTTCCCTCTCAATGACCATAGTTGTACTGACCATCAAGTCCATGTCTTGCAGGAGAAGTCCCTCAATTTTACCCCAGATGGATAGTTTCAGTCCATCCTCAAACTTTCTCACCTTGGCCATGTCCGTGGCTATGCTAGTCATCAGCGAACCCAAGCACTCAAGAACTTAGCAAAATATTCGCTAATCAAGTATCATTCCTATCTCAATTCAAGGAACACCTTAGCTTTAGCATGTCGAAAGTAGTTGATGGGAAACTCATCATGAAGAGCTCCTCATAATCCTTTTCCATGTCATCATTCTAAGTCCCTCGAGGCTTTTACCCAATCCCACCATATTTGGGATTCACCCTCTAGATGAAATGCGGCTAACTTTATCTTGGTGGCATCAGAGATGATCTCCATAGCCTCCAATATCTTTTCCACTTGCTGGAACCAATTATCAGCTATTATCGAATCCCCTTCTCCTCTAAAGGTCGGAGGATGATGTGCCTTGAACCTTTGGAAGTTACTTAACCCCTCTTGGCCCGCCGTTACACTAGCTTATGCAATGGTAGTAGCCGCTACACTCGCCTGTGGAATAGTATTAGTCAGAACACCAATAGGCTCCATGAAGGCCATAGTCATGCCTAAGTGGTAGTGGGTTATTGCTCGCCCATCGCCCGCTGTCTCCTTTCTCGACTTCCTTGACATGCCATTTACATGTGTCAAATAGAAAATTGAGATTCTTTTCTCTAGTCTAACTAGTACTGCATATGACATCCCATCCTAAACTATTTCGTTTATTCATTTTCTGAACCCCTAAGGTCATGTTCTCTAACCCTAGTGTTCGTCTTTTCCTATATACATTTTACCATCTATATACTTCACATAACACACAATCATGTAGCATATGGAGCACAAAACATGAAATGCACCATAATGCAACAATGATCTAGACCTTACGCCCCACTCAAGTCCTAGGTGTTCATATACCTAAGCTCTGATACAAACCCATGATGCCCCAAAATCGGTCCGTTGACCAATAGTCAACACACAAAAATACCAGTGGATATCATGTGTCTCGATAACACACTGTTCAATCCCATCAACCGGGATCCGTTTATTTACATTCAATGAACATTTCATGTTATTTTCAAAACATATTTTTGTGGATTTAATTACAACCTCATACAAACGTAAACTTGTTTGTCCAATACTTTTACAAAAAGGTTACAATACAACAATCCGTCTTTCTTCATAATTTCGGCTCCTAATGAGAGTCGTCGACCGATGTTTGCTCTGCACCTTAAATGTTATCCTGTTACAGCTTGTTCTACACCCAAGAGAAACTTCTACGTGAGGCTACCTCCCCACTTAAGTGCACATGCAATGCTAGCACTTGCATTCATATCAACCATTCCATACAGATTATGCAATTATATCATAAAATTCTATATGCCATGCCATGAAATGAGATGAGACATGTACCATGCTCCGAGTCATTACCGACTCCATTACTTTGTGTGATGCCAAAGAGTAATAAATTTAGAGTCAATCATCAACTCCTATCACACACCACAATGCCTATTGTTGAGACTAAACCAAAAGACATATACAAATTTATGACACTATTACCAAAGGACTATTTGCTCTAATCCCCAAAGAATAATGCCATGAAACTTGTTTGTTATATTTATTTTGGTACTATACCGATTAAAAATGATTTCTTAAGACTATAAATTTTCCTGTTTTGATCCATGATTCAAGTGTACATCGATCAAGTGCACAGTATGGATTTAAGTCCGATATATCGATCCTACGTAGATCTCAAGAATTCTCAATCAACTACCCTGACTACTCAAGCTCTATACTATTTAGACTATGATTTGCAATTGATATATTCCTAGCAACCTTGAAAATAATGAAAGAATAAAAAGATATATACATGAACAAATGAAATAATGATTAAACTAAAATAAAAAAATTAAAGAAATGTAATTTCAACCAGCTTAGTTTTTAAAGGGAGCACGGAAAATACAACCGTTGTGAAACATCACCCTGTACAACTTCAGAGCTTTACTTCATGAACTCGTATTTAGAACTGGCCCAAGAAAGAAGGTAATGCCATGTGGATCTCTCCTTAATGACATATTTCATCTAGCACTTTCCCTCGCTTCTTTCGAATGCAGAATTAGATAACTACTTAATCTGGAAGCCATTTTGCCCTCGTATTTTTTTCAATACTATACCTAGAATACGGACTGTGAACCCTTAAATTCTAAGACATGTGCTAAGCATGGGTTTACACTATACCGTTTCTCATCCTCAAAATTGGAACATCATTCTCTCAAGTTAACACCTGATTGAATTTATCGCTTGAATCGAGGCGAACTCTCTCGCCTCATTCTTTTAATCGATAAGTCATTCAACTCATTCTCTGCTTCAAGTGAGAAGAAGATTTATCGATTAGGAATTTACAAAGCCTATTAGATCCCCAAATATTAGGTTCACATACCCTTCGTGATATTGTTCAAAAACTCTCAGAATGCCTTCGTGTCACCTAAAGGGCCTCCTGAAATCAAAGCATGAAACAATCCTATTACGTATAGTGACACTAATATTTGGATCAAGCATAACAATAAACAAAACCGTCTAGCGTGATTCAAGATCAAGTTCGCATATTCGATAATTTAAAAGATAAATTCTAACAACAGAGAAAATCACCTTGCCGGGTTTCTAAATTACTTCATTACACTAACTAAGAGTCTTCGATCAAAAAAAACTAATGTAGATCAAACTCGGAAGTTTGAATTCCAAAATTTGTTTGGACTTCAAACTAATTCAGTAATAATTTGAAGAAAATAACATTCGCATTCACTTCTAAACTCAACAACTAACATCCGTATCCGTAAATTCAAAAGAAATAACAATCTACCTAATCTAATCTAAAAAATAACAAAGAAACAAAGAAAAAAGAAAATTAAACTACACGAGCCTTCCTACACCCGCACTCTCTCTCTTCCTGAAGTCACGTACAAGAGCCGCTCTTCATTAGCGCCTACGTATTTATGGGTTTGGAAGCAATCTAACTTCGATGCACCTATTCGTGGATTTCAAAATAATCGCCCATTTGTTTGTCTCACGTCATGATTCCATTTGTTTGTCACGACCTCTGATTTGATGTCAAATTTCTCTTCCACGCCATGACTTCACCGTCATTTATGAGCTCATCTTAATGTCGCATTCCTCTTTCCACGCCGCGATTTCACCGTTCCGTTTATGAGCCGCTCGATGTCGCGAATTTCTTCCACGCCGCGAATTTCACCGCTCTCCGCATTGTGATCTTTGAGGTCGCGACTTCAATCATACGTCGCGACTTCGCTCGCTCGTCTCGTAGCATAAGCCATCGCCGCTCACTTGCCTTTAACACCCTTTGATCCGATGTCACACCGATCGTGTCGTGACTCATTCCTTGTAATTGATGTCGCTGACAAATTTAATGACGCCGCGACTTCTCCTTCGCATCAGGAGCTCTTTTGAGGTCGCTACTTCAATCATACGTCGCGACTTCCAATGTTATGCTTATATCTTTGATGTCGTGGAAGTTTTCTATTATCGTAACTTGTCTTCAACATCTTCGTATAGATGTCGCCGATAATAAATCGATGTCACCTCCCATTCTTCAAATATGCTATACCACCCGGTTGACGTCGTGATCTCTTTCATTGTAACCGATGTCACGGTACCACTAAAGCGATGTAGTGACTTCACCTTTTATTTCAACTCGATGTCGCGACCATCGTAAGAATGTCGCGACATCTTCCGATTCGCTATCGATGTCTCTATCCGCTCAACCATCACGAATTCTTGGCGTTCGCCCCCGGTAAATCTGCTGCAACTTCTAATCGCGTCATGACCTCCATGTCTAACGCTAAGCTTTCACCTCGCCGCACTCGAAAGTGGTGTCGCGACATCTCGCTCGCTTCTTCATTAGTTCCCCGGGTCGTCTCGACGGTTTACTGCAATCTTGGTGTTATTCTTCATTATCGCAAGGTCGCGACATCAAGTCCTTTTCTTTCAAAATTTGTTAATTTCCTCGCTCTGAGAGGGGCTGTTCTGTGGGCTTTATAGTCACCCTTGTCGCGACCTCATGATGGTATCACAACTTCATTTATTCCTCTGCTGGAGGTCGCAACATCGCAATGATGTCGCTGACATGAACTCTCGTGATTTGATCAGCTTCTCTTTTAATCTTGACTAAGCCATATTTTGTCTCAAATTTCTTCTTCAGTCACGACTTCACTTATATTCACTCTTCCGCTTTCTTCTTCAAAGCCAATTTATCGAGGTCGTGACTGAATCATTGAACCGCACCCGTCGCGACTAAGTTCCAGCTGACTTCAATTTCACAGTTGATTTCTTATGATTTTGCTAAATTTTGATTTTCTCACGTATTTTCCGCAAATTGAATTTGGGTCAATTTATCGGCTCTCGCGTACAATTCATCAATATTCATTATAAACTCGGGAAAATGTATTAAAATCTCATGAGTTTTCGACTCCATCAAATTCCCCCAACTTAAAATTTTGTCATCCCCAAGCAAAGAAAGAAGAAATTGTTTGTCTCAAACAAATGTTTAGAAAATTTTGTATGACATTTTTCCGATTATTCCATATTCTTTTCATCTCCACCTTAAGTGATCCGGAATTTGGAGATATCACTATTATTTCAAATTTCGCTTGATGCAAGAACAAGGCATGGTATATTTCTATTACAAAATTTCTTTGATAAACTAATGTATTTAAACAATTTTTATTTAACAGCCCTGTTTCTGTGGTGTGCAGTGTCATTAACTTTTCAACTCTATGTCAACTTAGTCGATCTTCCCGAGTTTTCTAGATCAAGCTTATCAAAGTCCCATATGCTTGTTTTTCATATTGATCTCCACTAATGTAGGTAAATTCAACCTTCAAAATCAATGAGGTCTTTCAGGCTTGTAATGTTGGGTTTAGGTAATTGGGTAGATAATGGAAAAATTTAGGTTGTAAATTACCCAGTTTCCATCTTGTCTCTACATTGTTGCTTCCAACTTTCTTCCTTTTTCTTCTTTGTTCCTTTCGATTCTCCTTAATCTTAAACATTCCTCTTTGAATTCTTTTTATGGAATATCACTTTCCATATGTACTTGCGGGTGAATGAATTCCTTTGTTCTTGATTACTTTCCTTTATTTCTCTAGGATTTGGAATAGTGCAATGTTTTGTCTTCTTCAGGCTTTCTATTACTCTTGAAGGAACTTTGGGCTAGTAACTCCCATACCGAGTTGGCATTAGGGGTGCTGGGTGTTGAAACACCCTACGAAGCAATTGTTCGAAGAAATGAGCCACAAAAGACCAAAACTTATTCCTTATTTCACTGGCTTCTCCTTCTTCCTTCTTCAACCCTTCTTGTCAAAATGCGGGAATATTATTCCCCCGAACTTGTTTCTTCAGCATACTAAACTTTTACACAGATTAGAAAGCTGGATAATTTGGGTTTTCTTTACTACGGAGTTTATTGCGAGAGAATTTCGATTTTCAATTCTTGTTTGTTGAAGAAATAAGGCTTATTTAGCTCCAAATAGAATTATAGAATGTCTTAAGCATATTTTGATGACTTTAAAGCTCAAAGCTATGGCGAGGATGACCTCCATCATTTCCTGTTAGTTGTTTTCACCCTAGGATTTCGCCTCGTCGATAATCAAACAGTTCTAGGATTTGTGGATCTAAATCTGAATTCCCCGAGAAGATGTTCCTAATTCTGTCAAGTTTCATAAGTTTGTTGACCAATGTGTATTATTTCTTCAAGACTTGTACTTATTCAACGTATACTTACATTATTTCAAACAAGTATTTTGTTATCGCGTAACCCGATTTTTCCAATTTTGCAACTTCATTCCGAATCATGAGCGATAAATACTCCTAGTTCCGGTTCTTTATTCATATACGATTTTCAATTATTTGTGTTAAAGTTTATCTCCTAGTCAAACTACTTCAACTAGTTGATTATGACATTCGGCATTTTCATTCTTGAACTAAATACAGTATCATTTTCCCAACAAGTCCAAGCAAAAGTAAAACACAAACTAGCGCAAGCAAGCAAACATTTCCTTTTCCCACAAATTTTCTTGTTTGTGTGATGTAATGAGTTGAGAACAACAATAGAAGAGGAAGAGGATAAATCAATGGGAAAGTCTATTTTTTTCTTTTGAGAAGAGCAGATGTTTGGGGATCCGGTCGAGGTAACCAAATTAGGATTGAATTTAGGAAGTTCATTTGGGTTCTCTTCTTCTTCTTGACATTCTCCCTTTAAATCGCTCTTGAGGATCAATTCATTTGTAGAGATCAATCTTTTATTGATTCATCTTGTCGTGCCGGGTGTAATTGGGCATTAAGTTCCGTTTGAAAATCATGACTTCTAAAAATTTGAAGAATTGTTGTTAATCAAATCCAATTTTCCAAGCCGGACTTCATACCTTAGGCATCCTTATCATCAAGCTCTTGATCTACGTCCTTAAATGCTTCTTTTCAAAATCCTTGAACATTGAGTGTATAGGAACTTGAATCCCATGTCTGCTCCTTAGTCTTTGCTTCTTGATCTGCGTCACAATCGCTGAGTTTGAGGAGTTGAGAATCGCGATCATGCGATTGTTGTAGAATGATTCATGACTTGGCTTCCTTCTTCGGTAGATCTTGATCTCTTTCTTCCGTTTCTTTTAAATTTCTCCTCTTCTTGCTCAAGAATGCATTTTATCTGCTTCTCCTTCTGCTCATCTCTTCTTCCCATTGACACAACTTCTTTTTATGACTTCATGTACTTCTTCTTACGTTCATCTCTTCTTCCAATGTTGATCCCTTCTCTTCAATTTTTTTCGTACACTTCTTCTCTGAATTTTTGCTGGAGGTTCCATTTCTCCTCCCTTTCTTCCATTTTCTTCTGAATTGAACTTAGCATTTTCATTATTTGATTATTACTTACTGGGCTCCTTAGAGCTTTCCACCAGTTCTCTGGAAATACTGTTAACCTTGTGGGAGAGCCTATGATGAGTTGAGAAATATGGGGCTTCTATCTTTACTTGCTTCTATCCTCTGGAAACATAAAAGTATTCTTCTTGATGTGCTTCTAGAATTTTCTTCACTGCTCGCCACGAGGTGTTACTCCTAAATTGCATTTTCATTTCATCCCTTAGTCTGACACCTACTATGACTATTTTACGATTCTTTGGTCCCTTACGTACTCCCTTGAGAGTGAGTGGTGAAGCCTTAGGACCTCTTCTTCTTCTTCCGCAGTTCCACTTCACACCGACTGTATAACCTTGTGATCGTTCTTGGTGAGGATCAAACCCAGTTATTACCTTCATGATACCTCATTATAGAATTTTCAATATTGTTCGACATCAATCTTGTATCCCTTCGGTATGGCATAGAGAAGGATTGTAACGTTCTCTTGCGTGGAGGACGTGCTTGGTAGGGACGAGAATAGAGGATAAATAGAACCACTTGCCTCCTACGTCAAATCTCCCCTGCTTTCGGGGTCTTTTACTCTCCTTTTCCTTTCTTCACGCCCCTTCACCCAGTGCATTAATTTTCTGTAAGCTTCTCACGGTTGGGACATTTCATCCGACTTCTTGAATTTTGATCCATTTTCTGTCCTTCCATCCCATACATCTCATTAATAGTCTTAGCTCACTCGTAGGCACCCGAACTCCTCGACATAAGCAGGTTCTCTTTCCTACCAACAGTTGGAGTAAAAATCTCGGACATTCTTCATAACGAGACTTTTGATGTTTACAGGAATTCTCCCACCCTGCTGCTCTATCAATTCCTTGAACGGTGAGATAGGTTGGCTGAAACCTCTTTCTCCTACAAATCACTGCTGGTGCTTTTCGACGGAGAAAGCTCTTACGAACGAACTCGTCTTTCTCTTCTTCTCGCTGCTTTTCCTTTCCCTTCTTCCTCTGTTGCTTTGTAACTAGTTGAACCACAGTTTATTAATGGCTGTTCTCCTTTAGGTTCAGATGAACTTCCTTCGATTTAGTATACTCCTCCATGATTTCGCTCATGTTTGGGATGAGGTTGAAGGTTCGGCCATTAAATAGGAAGGTTTTAGGAAGAAGTTCGGGTTTAAGTTTGAAGGGTGAAACTAGAGCCATGCGAAGATGAAGGTTGTATTTGCTTGAGAGGAAGGAGATGGTAGTGGAGGAGTTTCTCAGCCGATTGCACAATTCAATTATGTTGTTGTGAATCTTTATTGCTTCATTTATTTGTGGCAGCCGGCGACTTTAATTTCATCGCTGCGATTGTGTCTTTGTCATTAAATTTAGGGCAAAGTAAAAGTTGCCAGTTGTATACTTGTCTCGATGTCGCGACTTATTCTTGGCTGTCGCGACGCCGTCGCGATGGAGACAAGGTATCATCGGCTGCGTGTCAATTATTTGATAGTTGAGTTGTCACGACATGAACTTTTCTTTTGAAGGAATGGTTCTTTGTCGCGACCTCGAAAGATTAGATCCCATGACCTCAATTTATGTAGCAACCTCTATTTATGTCGCAACATAAATATTGGTCGCTACCTGTGCCCTTGTTCTTCGCCGATCTTGACTAAGTTGCGACCTCGACTTACATCGCGACCTCGATTCGTTGTCAGCGACATAAAATAAATTAGCGACTTGATCACTTTACTAAATTTGATGATTAGACATCTTTTCATTCCTTATTAATTTGCACCTTCTTATGTTTCAATCATTCCCACATGATTCAAATGTTCTATTCAATTTTCACAGAATCTATGTAGGGAGAAAATTACTCCCCTTTGAGTTTCTACAATACGTAAGTCTTTGCCCAGTAATCCTAGAGTTTGTTCCTTCTACTTTTGAGCCCTTTGATTAACTTCGCTGCATATTGTGGCTTAATTCGAAGGATTAAATTAATCTAGTACTAACCTAGCAATTTCTAACAAATCATGACTAGAACTAAAATTTTCAAAAATAAATAATAGAAAAAAAAAAATTGAAAGTCTAAATAAAGAAACTAAAAAAAAAATCATATAGGTTTACCCACGTAATTGCTCGTTTGAGTCTTTAGGTAGGACTAGTGTTTGATTTTCTCTTTCAATTCACGAATTTGAGTTCTTCTGTTCTTTCTCCTGTGAGATAGTGTTTGATCTTTGTAGTGTTTGAATTCTTCCCGATGGAGTCTGAGAGTGTTCTTGCTCCAAAAGATAATTACTTGGCTTTGCGTATATGGTCGCTCCATTTTTTGATTTAGCTTCCTGATGATACTGTATAGGATTAAGCGGCAAGACACGATCCACGCTTACGAACTCTTTCCTTAGAATCAACTGATCATCGTTTCTTTTTAGTAATCATATATATTCTAGCATTATCCATGAAGCTTCCACGTTTCACCAGTTCTTCAATTCATTCAGTTGGAAGGCAGTCTCTTCCTTTTGATTTTGAAATCGAAGTTCAGCTGTTTGATAGCCATGGCTGTTAGTTCAAGAGGAGGTGCATGGTTTTAAAATAAATGCATTTATCGGGGTGTTCAATGTGGAGTTTCAACGTTATGCCCATAATGCATCATCAAGCTTGAACCAATCTTTCTGCTAGAACTCCACCAGTCTTTTCAGATTTTCTTTATTTCTCTGTTGGAAATTTCGACTTGCCCATTTGTTTGAGGATGATAAGCCAAATAATGTGTTTGATATATCTGTTCATGAGTTTGTCAAACACATATTTACTTAAAATAGCTTCCTGTCACTAATTATAAGTTCACGGGTGTCCCTGAATATGCTAAGAATATTTCTTTGTAAAAACCTACTGTTGTATTAGCATCATTCTTAGAATGACTCTTTGCTTCTACATTTGATACATAATCCTGACTAGAGTATGTATATATTTCCAAATAAACTAGGAAAGGCCCTATAAAATCAATTCCCATACATCGAACATTTACTCACCGGGATACCTTGTAGGGGCATCTAGTACCTTTGTTGATATTTCCCATTCTTTGGCATTGATCACACAACTTTACCCATTCAAATCAGTCCTTAAAAATTGTAGGCGGTAAAATCTGTGGGAATTTTGTGTTGTTTATCTCACAAAGTGTCCTCAATAAGGTGATGCATGACATTCTTGTAAAATTTTGTTTTGCTCATTTAGGTACATCTCCTTATAATCATATCGGCTCCTCTTTTAAACAAATATGGATCATCGGATATGGTACATGCTATCAGTCCTTAACCTTTTCTCTGCTGTGTTGAATTAGACTAATTCCAACAAGCTAGAAATTCTGTCTCGACATACGGGGTGATTGTAGTGGCAATTTGAAATAATTGCTCATCAGGAAGATTTTACTATTGTTAGCTTCCTTTTTCTTGTGCAGTGGGTTCCTCTGCTCTTGACAAGTGATTAGCTATCCCACATTGTCCAGCGCCCTTCTTGTCTTTAATTTCTAAATCAAATTCACATAACAATAATACCCACGTCCGATCTGGCTTTACTTCCTTCTTTGCCATTAAATATTTAATTCTTGCATAATCGGTGTGTATATGACGTGGGACCCAAATATATGGCTGAATTTTTCTGGCCGCAAACACTATTGCAGCATCTCATATTAACGAACCATTCTTTATATTTGTTAAAGTTTTCTTTCAGATAGCCTTGAACCGCACACTATCTTTGTCTAATCGGCTCCATTTGCAAAATCAGCGGCATACTTGTGATCTGAATTCTTTGTTCAATCTGGTTTTTGCCATGATGGGAGCTTCACTAGTCTGGTTGATTTCTTCAAATGCTTTGCGGTAGGATTCATCAAAAATAAAACTTACTATCTTTCTCCGACAATCGCATAGTGGTTTGGCGATTTTGAAATCTCGATCAATCTTCTATAAAATCCGACATGTCTGAAAGCCCTGATTCCTTATTTCGGGTGGCATTAAGTCTCTTATAATAGTGAAACCTTTGCTTTGTCTACTTCAAGCCTGTTGTAGAACCCATGTGCCCCAGACAATCATACGTAACCATAAAATAGCATTTTCCCAATTAGAGCTAGATTTTTGTCTTTGCACCTTTGAAATACATGTCCCAGTTATCACGGGCATTGTTAGCTGGATCCATGCTTTGTAAATCATCCGCCAGAAGATCTCCATAACTATTACTGAATGGAGAAAATATAGACATCAGCCATCTTTAAGGAAGGTACGGGAGCATTACGATCGAATGGCATTCTTCTAAGTATTTTCAAAATGGACATGTGAACCTCACGATCCTGGATAACAATAAATATTTGATTATCGATATCGCATCGGAAGATAAAAGCGAGATTATTATCTGCGCGACCCATCCGGTATTGCCGATGGATGGAAGATGGAAAGAATGATCTTCTGATTGCGATATTGATTGTGTATTAGACATCAATCATCGGACTGAATCAGATTCGTTCAATCGTTGATGGCTGAATCCGCTGCCGGGACTCCACCGTTACCAAAACGTCCGTCGTTATTCGACGTTAATCATTCGAAACGCGATATCGCAGTGGTTCAACGCTCGCCGTTACTGCGGTTGCGATGATGTGCGCCACGACGAGGAAGGAGCGACGAATCTGGTGACGATGATCGTTTGCCACCGCGCTGTTCCACGACCGCGTTGAAACGATCGATAATGGTGATGATCAAATCGCTCTTCCTTCCGTTCATATTCGTGCGTAATCGTTTGATCGTAACCTCGGCGCCGTGGATTGTGGTGCGCGTTCGCCGATTGTGCCGCGATGGTGATCGGATCGCAATATTCGTTCGTCGCTCGGTTCATCTCTTTGCGCGCCGATCAAATCGCGTGCCGCGATCTCGGGATGGTTCCGGATAGTTTCTCTGAATAACGTTTGTCGTTGTATTCGGCGATTATCGATTGAGTTTCGATGAGTTGTTTGTTCCCGACCGTATAACCAGGTCAAGATAATAAACGAGTTTGATCTTCGCGACGGCGTTCAACGAATGTCTTCTGGTCATCTTCGCGTTGATGCTGATGAACCATAGCGGATCTATGGTTGACTTCAAACGTTTGAATAACTCATTGATCGAAGATGTATGGGCGCTGGTTAGCTGGTTTGAACCCTCAACTTCGACCTCGTTGACAGCGTGGGCGTTGCAAAAATATATGGGTATACCGTCAGGCCGTACCACGGCATGCCCTAACATGTAAATCGATAATGATGATCGTAGTTAAATAACCTGAAGTTGATGAACGTCGTTGTAGTACGTATCGTTTGTGTGAAGTTCTGGCCGGGCCAATAACAACGCCTCGTTGAATGACTTAACCAACATGCACCAGTTATCGATATGAAGGAAGGTGTTGACTGAAGAACGAAAATGATGATAAAAAAAACGAAATGTTTTATAATGAAGCGCTCGGACTGTGGTTCCTAATAACAAGATGATCTGTAAGTGACCCAGTACTGATATTAAACGCCTAAAGACCAGGTGGTAATATACAACGATGTTGTGTTCACACAAAAATCATGAGGCGACGGAAGCGACGCGGAAGGACCATTATCGTTCAAGTATTAATCAATTGGTGACTAGATTCTCGTCGCGAGTGATTTGGTATCGATGAATGTTGAAATTATTCAAATAATGGACTCATCGATCAAGATGGTTGTTGGCGTGTTGAATGTTATTGAATAGTTATTAACGTGAAACCGTTCTCCGATTGGTGAAGTTTCGCTGTTGATGCCGCGTCGTTGCGTCGTCTGGATCGCGTTTGATAGCGTCTCATTCGAATCTTCGTTATGCGTATGGTTGATAACGTTGTTATTGGGCGCCATCGCCCATCGTTATGAAACCGATGGTGGGCGAGTCTGCAAGGCTTTATAAATCGACCAGTTGACGACCGGTGAATCAGTGGGCGGCGCCATCGGTGACTGGATAAATGTGATTGATCGCGCTCATTATCGCGGATGGGCCGGCGCTATTGTGACGTCCGCAACCGCTGTTATTCGTCTCGCCATGAAACAACGGACCGACTGGTGTTTACCGCAAAAAACGCTGGTTCGAACGATTTCCATCGGTTCGATCAACGCCGATGACCGACGCTCGTTGAGCGACGTGAAGTTAACCGCCGTTGTTACCGACGACGTGGATCGATCAAACCGTTTCGCCGTCTCGACGATTCTGGAATTGACGAATGGTGCAGTCGTTCCTGACGACCGTTCGACGATGTTGAACGCGTTTAATGGATTAGCTGACGTTTCTTCAACAACGACCGGTTCAACGCAAAAATTGACGTGCACCGTCGACGGCGATTGACCGATAAACTCGCTGTCGGTTCCGAACATCTGGCGAGAAGGATCTTTTGATGACCGGAAGCTGCCGGATGCGGCGACGCCGAAGGTCGTTTTCCTCGACGTGAACTCCGCATCGCCGTAACGACGTGATGACTCCGATAACCGGTTGACGAACGAAACGCGCCTGCCGTGGACGCCAACTATTGGGTTCGTTGACGTCGACTTCGTATCTTTCGTTGTTTATTCGCGCCTGTTCGTTGGCGTGGCATTGGCGCCGGTAATGGGCGCTCCACTAACTTCGTCGGGTTGTCAACGATCCGGAACTGCGTACAAGAAAGGATGTTCAACCTCTCGCGATCTGGTGGCGATGATTAACGAAGTCAACCGGTTTTCTTTGAACTCGATTGACGAATCATCGTGGATTGTTAATGATGCAACGGGTTCATTTATCAAATTAATGCGTTCGTTGTGATGAACATTCAAATTATCGGATTAAAGAAAAGATGATCTACAAAACAAACAAAGATGTTGCTGACGTGATAATAATAATCAATCGCCGGGCGCGCGATGACCAGAAAGACAATGTAATAATACCGATGGGCGAATATCGTACTCTTTGGCTGTCGTGGTTATGATCAGGTTAATGACCGAAAAGGCGACCACCTCAATCGCGTGACGATGGTGATCGTAAACTATTCGTGTTCATGCCATCTCGATGAAACGTCTTGGAGGAATCTGATCGATAAATGATTCCGATGAGATCTGACGGATGACCGATGTTCGTGGCGCCTCGACGCAGAACAACATCGATCTGTTAACTGCTGATGGCGACTGTATTAACGCTCAATCAGTAACTCTTGTTTTAACTCACCAGTGGCATGACATCACTCAGAATCTTTTCTGTACAGACAAGATAGGGGTGTAAGGGCGTGAAGTGATGGACGGAGAGATGGAGGATATCATATGTGTGACTCGTGTATCTTCTGAGCCTCAGGACATGCATCCTCCCAGAGTTCCTGATACTGCGCTTTCTTTCCGCGGTCCGACAAACTGGAGAAAGATCTTCATTCTTCTCGTGTTAGCTCTCCAGCGGGATGGGAGGGCATCTGAATCTCATATTCTCAGGCTGTGGATCTCAGTGCTCGGATGCTGGGATCGTGGCATCGACAGGCCCAGACTCATTGAGCTGGAACCTGCGGTGGACCTTATCTTCAAAATGCGTGCAAGGAGGTCATCACCCGACTCGGAGGGCGGGCGAGTCCCTCCCGAGATCCCGTCTGAAACCTGAGGATATATTTATTTGTACGTAGTCTTTGAAGTGGGAATAAGAAATTTGGTCGCTGACGGTGATCGATGAGGAGCATCGAGGTGTTATTTGCCCCAGACCGTCTGAGTCCTATTTGGCTGGTGTCTCGGCGGAGCGCGGACCATCTCTGGTCGTCGGTGAGGCGGATCACCGATATCCTCCGGCATTGGCCTGTTGTCTGCGAAGGGCCAATCGCCGTGATATATGTTCATTTAACCGAACACTCTGAATCTATCATCCATGTTGAAGCCAGGAGCTCGGTGGACTAGGCGCTCCCGGGAGGTCATAGAATGGTGGCCCGGAGCACCACGGGAGTATGGCGCCTCGGCGTCATGAATGGCGACGGGGAGTAATCTTTCGATCGATCGCGTCAGTCCACGTCGAATTGAGGTCCTTCTGCCAGTGGCCGGTCACGTCGATAATCACGACTCAACAAATCAGGTGAAGCCCATTCCCGAGAGATAGGATTGCCCGACCGAATAAGACTCTGATCTCATTTGGGATCTTAATGACAGGTCCTCACCTACCCGGCGTGAAGGTGGCGGTTGTCTTTGAGAATGAACCTCCCGGACTGATGTACGGAGCCCTCTTGGAGGGGTCGGGCCCTCCCCTAGATCTCACGTATGTATTTGTGAAGGCCAGGGTCCCATCAGTGTCTGGCCACCTCTGAACCCCAGGCTCCTGGGAGCTACTGGGGGTGAATTTGATGCGAGGCAGATCCAGTGGAGATTGGAACTCTGCTCCTCCAGCTCGAAGTCTTGAACAGGGCTGGCGGGACCCACCTGCAGTTAGGCTCACTCATTTGTGATCTGGAAGGACATTGAATTGAGGGTTGTTGTGAATGGAACGAACCTTCTTGAGCTGATCTGGGGCTCAACTGTTGTGAGGGCTGAAATGGACAGGGCCTTGGACAGTGATGAGGCGGCGTGCGGTGGCCGGCTCACAGTGACGGTGTGCGATGGCTCGATTGGGCTGGCCGGTGGGTGTGGAAGGGCGAGTGACCAGCGGTTGTAAGAGACCGGTGACTCGGGGCCTTGAGCAAGGCGGCGCGAATAGGGCGTAGCTGGAGTGAGTAGTGGCTCGGGGCTTGGCTGTGTGAAGACAAGGAAATTGGGGAGGAGGGGGAAGGAGGCATGTGTATGTGTTGATTGTAGTAGTTGAAAGGCTTCCCCCACCTCCTCCTTTACCAAAGGTGCTCAAGTAATAGAAGAGTCACCATTCCTTTATTATTGCAATTTGAGCCAAAACCGACTTCTGCAATTAAATTTCCATTTAAATTCAATATTATATTAAAAATAAAATTATCATATTAAACTATACTTAAAATTTAATATAGATACTATAAAATAAAAAATTTTAAAATTTGGCAAAGAAAGCTACTAAATTAAAACTTACTAAATAGCGAAATTATTGAAATTGACGAGTCAAAATAAAAGCAAAAAATTATTGAGGCTGCGGTTGGTTTTAAAACCACCAAACCGACCCAAATTTATTGATTTAGTCATGGAGAATGAAGAGGGCTCCTCGACCGAAGCGATGCTGTCTGGCGGCCTTGATGTTGATTTCCATGGTTGCTTTTTCTTTCCTTTGGTTGATTCAGGCCGAGCAATTGCCCTACGGTGGCTGCGTGGCAATACCAAACATCTACTTCACCTTGGTTGGAGTGTTTCTGCAATTCTTGGACATTCGGCTTCTGCATTCTACTTGTTGAACAAACTTCATCATTTCCTTCCATTCACGCTGATGATTTTTCTGCAGCGTTCAGAATGAAGATATTGACTCCCGATGTCATGTTTCCAAATGTGGGCGCTGCATGACTCCATTGGCAGATTGATGATTGCGTGCGGTGGCGATAGTGCGCCCATTAACTATTGGCTCGGTGTCGAGCACTACAAAGTCTTACTAGTAGAATTTATCTACCTTAACCAACACATCTTTCAGCTATCTCCTTAGGAATCTTCACCAGATCAATCGACCCGATGATAGAGTGATATTTGTTGGTTTAGCTCTCCCAAACCCTAACTGTATACATGAGGGCGCGGCACATTGGTTTACTGTAACTCCTAAATCTAGCGTGATTTGTCTGTAAGAATCGCGATGTTAGCGAAATTGTGGGTGATCTTTGGATCATAACTATTTAGTATTGAGATCTTACTTTGGATTGTAACGCCAGCTTGCTTTCGATTAAAAATGCCTTTTCGTGCTGACCTTCTTGATTATACAAGATCGCCGAAAACTTGCATGGCGAGGACTTGATATCGAGGGTATGTTCATGTTCACCGCCTGGGACCACAGGATGCACACTCTTTGGGATGCTTTTTCATGCTTCTTAGTGCTGAAATGGAGTATGGTGCTTCATTGAGTCTCCTTGGGGAAAATTTGTTAAGCCAATTCTTCTCCCTTTTGGTTTCCTCAACTGGCATAGGCATTAGCTGATCAACCTCTTTTCCACTCCTAAAGTTATGGCTGACCTCATCCATTCTGAGCCCAGCTGGTTAACCTATCTCATACACTCTTTTGGGTTGGCGGTGTTTGGGAAGGGAACGCTTCCCTCTCTGTACCTCGAGAATATTGTTGATCTTTGTGATTGAATCTTATGAGTTATCACATTTTGGTCAGATTGCTCGAAGCCCGTCTATTCTCTTGTTAGTGTGCTCTCAGGTATATCAATCTTTTGTACTGCAATTGTGCGTGATCCTTTTGTTCTTCCCTGAGATTACCCACCACCGCGCTCCCGAGGTCGGTGTCGCTTGTTCCATTTGGAGAAGTGGATGATGGTGTTTGTGGTTGAGATGAGGAACAATGTGGTTTGGCACAGAGCACGCAAGCGGGGATTAGGTTTCGATATGAGTTAGTGATTCCTCCAATTGGAATTATGACTGCCCACCATACCAGAACATGGGTTGTGGAGGCTTATTTTGACCTCTCGACATTTGCATATTACGACATGGATCTTATTTGAAGGGCCGTAGGATCTTGTTCTTACGGGTGGGCGTGGATTGGGAGTGGTGCATGGATTGGCTTGTCTTGGGTTTCGATCCTTTGCATACGCATCATGGAGCCTCTTTCCTTCTAACTCCTGCACGCTTCTAGCTAGGACCGAGATTTTGCTTTCATTTTCCATATCTGCAGTGTAAAAGTCCTCCCTTTGGTGTCTTGAGGCCTCATTTTTTCCACCTCTCTCGGGTTTGGCTCGTCGACCCTTAGAAGTTTCATCACATAACTTCGAGAAATCCCATGGCCCTGCATCCAGGGTTTTTTTGCTTGAAAATCACCTCCGCTTTGTGGTTCTAGCGATTGCTTCATGGTAAGGACATACCATTATAGAAATGATTCACTAACATCCAGGAATTATCGAACCCGTAATGTGGAATGACCGCTGATGGTATCCATGAATCTTTCAAACAGTAAAACTTTTCATTGTCATGAGCAGTAGGTGTAGATGCGCCTCTTCATTGTTGGTCTTGGTAGCGAAGAATTTCTTGAAATTCGACTTGAAGATCGGTGATTTCTAATCGTTCTCGGCCTAAGTGAGTTAGGCCATATTTTGGCTTTGTCCTTGAGGTCAGCGACCAGCCGACGAAGCGACTCCGTATCGATTATACCTTCCTTAAAGTAGTGCACACCTCCTCAAAATCCCTTATATCTTTGAATATGGATTTTCATTCTTACATCTGTGAAAAGTGGGAAGCGGGGGCCTTGGTGGGGTCTCTTTGCTACGATCCTCGGTAAGAGGTATGATGCGGGAGACCTTGAATTTGGGAGAGGGTGTATATGATCCCTCATCGACACGTATCGTTTGATTCATGGGGTGTTTGTTGACTTCTTTGTTCTGGGCTGAGGATGTTTGTCACTTTATTACTGTGATTTCACGGCCTTGTTCAATTGGTGCACTCCTCTTTGCAATCTACGATATCCCTCTTGTCAGTCTTTGCATAAACACATTACACAAAATGAGACACAACGAGAACACAAACAAAGCTTGCTAAGAAGTCGGTGTTAGTTAAAACAAAAGCGCGTTTGCAAAGAAACAAGCGAGTGCGGTGGCCTTGAAGTGAAGAAAACTTGCGATTCTTGCACTTCAGTCAAAGAGCTAAAGGAATTCACTGACGCGTAATGTGGATTCTGAGTACACGCCGACTCATCAAAGCGTAGTTTTGGCATCATATCCCCGACAGCGGCGCCGTTGATTCGGTGCCGCATTGGGGTGATTCGGAATCAACAATATTTGTATCCTTGGATTCCTCCTCTTCTTGTAGTCAGGCGTGCTTGGTATGGCGGTCTAAGGGTCGAACTGAGGATAGGTTTTCATCATGAATGACTTGCATAAGTGTTTGAAAATGGTGAGGCTTTGTTTGGATTTGTGGATTTGTTTAGCTTGATGGGGATTGTTTGGTTCTTTGACTAACGTAATGGCTTAAAGTTAGTGTGAAATGGTAACCTTGAAGGTTTAAGGTCAGCAGCTTGATAACGTGGGGCTAACAAGTGTCCTCGGGTCATATCCTCGCATTATGTAGTAACATAGTCAAGCCATAGCGGATCTTTGTTTGGCACAAAACCTAACCACAGAACCCTCTGTTGTAGTCGAAAACAGGTATTATGCATTTACAATCCCTTTGCCCAGTTTTAAAACCCAGCACTCAACCTCATTTCGGTGGCTCGTGAGAGCGTCTAAAAATATCGGTGCATCTACCAATGATGTGCTTGTACTTACAAAAGCATGGCAGAGTATTGACCAAAGCGGTGACATTAAGTAATTAGGCGCCTAGTTGGAAGGTATGCAGACCATAAATGCGATTACTGTATCGTTTTAAAACATGAGGACACCTACGTGACCTCAAAACCAAGCTAGCAGCCCTCCTCTTCAGAATTTTATGGAAGCAGCCGAGCATCCCATGAGTTGTCGTCCTCAGGGGGGTGTTTGGCTGGCCAGCCTAGAAAATGAAAGAAAGAGGAGAGACAAATGAAACCACAAGAAAGAAAATTGCGGGATAACATTTACATAAATGAAAAGTTGCTCAAAAGTTTCTTAGGGTTACAAAATTATGGGGGTTTATATAGTCCACCCAAAAGTGTTAAAATACAAGAATGCCTAAAATATTTGCTTACAAAGGAGGCAATTGGTAATACACCAAAAGCGATCGTTTGGCATTAATTACACAAAATCGCAATTAAATACATTTTATTCTTTGGAGATGATTTGTTAGCTATGTAATTATTGCTTCTTAAGTTCCTTCTTATTTACGAATAACGAGGAATTGAAATTTGCTATCCTTTGATAATTAGCTAGGTAGCGAGGAATTTAATGAGCTAACAAAAATATATTGAGATAGCAAAATTGATTAATTTAAGCTGAGCACCCAGTGATTTTCCGCTAGGTAAGCGAAGGCCCCATTGCTAGCGAAATTTCGGTTCGCTAGGATTCAGAGGCTTTTTATATGGTTGTGTAATTTTACTTAATCCCGGTAATTGCTTAATCATAAATCTGAGATCGCCTATTTCTCTTTCTTCATCTCCTTTGCATGACATATTAAAAATCACTTCAAATTCCTTTATTTTTATGGTTAAAATAACTGATTCTTTAGCATTCGGCGCATATCTTGTCATTAAGCTTAAACACGAGTGGGTGAAGGAAGTGCATGAACGCAAAATCACGAAACAAGCTGAAATGGCATCGGTGGAACTAGGAGTGGACTGTACATCAATTGGCTTAATTGATATGATTAGTGCGCAAAAAGCACTCGAAAACCTATCTTGGATAGGGCTGAAATAACACTTTTGAGCCTTGTCGGTACACTCACTTCATCTTGTTGTTTTCATTTATACTTGAGAAATTGTTTCATTATTAAACAGGACTCGAGCGAACTGCAATCAAAACTCTCGAAATGAGAAATTGCTCTGATTTCATTGATAGAGTTTGAATGACCTGATAAATTAAACTTCATCATTAGAAGGCTATTGCTTCTTACAGCCATCTGTTGTCTTCCTCTACATTAGAGATGTTCAGTCACATTAATATTAAAATGCCTTCTTACCGTTCCCGACCACACCCAGTGTCGAATTCACCTTTAAATACGTCAATCAGCGCTCACATTCTTTAGAAAGGTCTTGACTATTGAGGGACTTGGATCTTCTCCATCTACGTATTGATAACAAAATCTCGCGGAAAATGAATTTCCCAACCTTGTGATAAATCTTCGAGAATGCCCTCACGGTTTGCCATTGATCTATCGACCCTTCTGTAAAGTAATTCTTTATTTGGGTTAGCATTCCCCTCGAACTAAGTCTGACCTGATAGGAGCATCCGTTTATACTTGCTCCGAGTCACATAAAGCTTTCTTGAACTCACATTTCCACATAGAACGAGGAATAGTGAAAGCGCAGTCTTTCATCTTTCTTTGGGAGCTTGTTGAATAATAGCCTTTGCATGAAGCGATCTGATTAACTATACCCTCCTCGGTATCTTTCTTTTCTTCCTTTCTCCGAAATTTTGCATAAAGGCATTTGACTGATCACCTCTTTGCAAATGGGATATTTATTTCTATTTCTTGAAAATATCGAATTTAAGCGTTCTTCTCTTTTGACTTTTGAAGTCTACGTAGAATGCAACCTTTGCGAACATAGGCAGTACTCCCTTCTTTTTGGTCATTTCTTCCTTTCATCTGTTGTCAGTTGTTCTTCTCTTCTTTCTTTTAGTCTCTTCTTTTCTGCCACTCAGTCTCTTCGTTTCTACTCTTGTCTTTGTTCTTGCTCAAATCCTTCCCTTCTCGATTGAATTGCCATGCGATCTTTGGGTTCTTACAGGTGTCAGCGGGAATGTTCCCTTGTTCGATTGGGCATATTAGGGGCAATTTCTACTTGTGTCTCTAGATTTTTCGGTGAAGCAGCAACTATTACGAAACATCGGGTGTCGAACGAGAAGTTTCCAAGTCGGATAGTTTCGATCGTGGAATTGTAATGGCCTCTTGTTATCCGTGAGTGCGCGGCATTTGATCCTCAGATGGTTGGGTTCTCTCGACCATTCATTTCCACCACTCTACCTCCTTCTTCTTCGCTCTTTGGAACCTTGGTAGTGAGTACTCCTTGTTGAGGATGTTGTCCACGCCTTAGGCCATAATACCCCTCACCATATGAAATTTTCATTGTTCCTCGATCTTGGTTGTAGTGTATGGGCGAGGTTAAGGATTTGGCAGTAGTAACTCCTTTGCTCGTTCACGTGCCAACCTCCTCGGCACCATAAGAATCTTCTTACATTGGCATCGACACTTCTTCTCATCAATTTCTCTTTCTCTTGCTTCTATTTCATGAAGCGGTGTGCATCTTCCTCTCTCTTACATCCATCCTATGCATTATAGCATCGGCCAGCCTCCGTGGCTGTCATCTTGCTTCGGCTCCATGACCTCTTTTTCCTCTGCTACCTCTTGAAAACTTCGGATGGAGCTTTCATGTGCATTTTGCGAGGTCCTCATCGGATCTTGCCTCTTCAACACTTTTAAGCAGATATGCATGAAGCATCGATAATACCATGGATGTATCATTCGATGTGAGTTCCCTTCTAGTGACGAAATCTGCTTGGAGCAACTCCACCGGTAAGCGTGAGCAGCGACTCGGTGAGTACTATAAGTTCTGACCATTCTTGTCTGCTGTTTGTGTACACTCCCAATACTTTTAAAAATCAATACGAAAATGGTTGTAAAAGCCCATTTATGAAAGCGAGTTTTCTTTATGAAAACCATTTCTAAAGCATTACGAAAACTATTTACTGTTTATTTATTATTATAACAGTAGCGTTAAAACTAATTCTCTTTCATGTCTGTTTTAGCTTCATTTACCAACTGTGCCATTTAGTTGTGATTAATCATCTAAAGTGCTATCTTGTAAATCAGTACCAACCTTGTGGCGTTTCTGAAATACCTTAGAAGTGACCTCGAACCTCGGAACATGGCATCGGTAGTAGACGGAACACTACCGGCTAAGATGTTCACAGCAGTGGCGGATCTGCACTGGCATAATGGAACCTGGAATAAAAGTGTGCTGGTGATGGAACCTCCGGAACCAACACCTCAGCCGACATGTACAAGTGATAACGCATATACCTCGAATGTCTGAGGAGGCGACTCAACATATAAAAATATATACTAGATCTAACTCCAAATTACCGACCCGAGGCAATATAGTTAATCATAATATCCTTTTTATTTTATTAATAAATACTGTCAAGAAATACATCGGCAGGAAGCCCAGTGTGTATCTAGAGTTTGCTAAACCAGCTATTGTTTCTTAAATCTTGAAATCAAACTTGTTGATATAATAATTGGGAGAGTAAAAAAAAAATGCTTTCTCAAATCCTGTTTCAGCCTTTGACACTAATTTAAACACTTCGTTTTAGAAAACTGATTTGAGTACTCACTTTCTGACTAATTTCTTTAGTCTTATCAACCTCTAGATTCGTCGGATAGTCTGTCGCTACGCAATTCATTCAAATGCAATGCCCCCGATCCAACGTTTTAACCATAAAACTTCACACGGGACTTTCAAAATGACTATATCGAGCGAACGATTCTAACAAAACTACGTGCTGATCACACATTCGATGTGGACATCGATAATGATGTGAGAATTGGTAATCCATACACATTAAATGCCCTATAAAACTATATTATTTTAGTAACTTTTGGCTGAAGACTTTCATATGAGATACAAAATACCTGAAAACATTTACGAAAATTCTGTCGGAGCTTGTCAGGCTATCTCTGCGAAATTTCAACAGCGAGCGCCGGAGAAAGCGGTCTAAATTCAACGCTGTTGTGAACCACGAAATATTCCTAAAAATTTCTAAACTCGATCCTAAAAATTGGAGCCCGAAATTCATGGGCTACTAGTCTGAAAATTCGATATTCATAACGCTTTGGGCTTGAAACCTTTTGATCGACCAGAGGCTACCTTTTAAGTTTGTGAAAAGGCTAAGATATTGGTACCTATCTTAGATCTCTTAGCGTGGTCAATTACCACCGCTGGCAAAGCCTATGAACTAGATTCGTAAATCGAGAAAGAGCAGAAATATAAAAAACAATCAACGATATACTCTCTCGGCAGCTCTCTCACGCCCATCTCCTGCAGTTTGGTTACTATCTTTCTTTCTTTTTTTTTTTTTTTCTAATTATTATTCTTTTTCTTTAATTATTATTCTTATTATTTAGATAAATAATTTCTATTGCCCCATTCGATTATTCATCTGAAAATTTTATTTATCCTGACAGAATATTTAACTTTAAATCTTTGCCATTTGAGATTTTCTAAATCCAGTTTTGGGTTTCTTCTAAACATGCTTTGAAATTGTAAATCCAGAACTAAGTTTAACAGAAGCTTTCTGGTTCACTAGATTTGCAGAACTTAGCAGCGTGATGGATTGATGCGTCAGAATCTGAAGAATTTTTAGAACTTCATGAACTATTTTGGTAATTTATTATTATTATTATCCTTTTAAATTCCATAATTGGAGATTTCACCCATCATGGTACAAAAGTGCCACAATTCTTTGAAAAACTTTTATAATTTATATAAACAATTTCAAAATTCTATTATGGCATAATTACAATTAAGGAAGCCTTTGTCTGCAATACGGAGGTTACATGTAGCCTCTGGGACGAGGTGGTGCAATCCTCCTCTTAGAACTTGTTTGATCCTCGAAATGAACAAAACTAATAAGAGGATGCCTTAATCTGAAAACAAGCGAGGATCTGTTGCGCATACGAGCCTCGGCTCATTGTGGCCTCTTCTTTAATCCGTGATTTGAAATAAAACTTGTCTGGAATGACATATTACCAAATTACGCTCTCTGCGGTCTCACCCCATGCATTGGTACGCTCCTTATGAACAGAACCATCACCCCAGTTCTCTTTAGTGCGATCTGAGTACATGGGAGGGATGCGGAATGTGCGAGCATGGATTACACATGAAACACATTATGAACCTTAGACGACTACGGAAGTTGTCTATGTCTCTGGTCACTGCGGCAATAATCTCATATGCTATGTCTGGGCACACCTCGACTTTCCGCGTCTTCCAAATGCGAGGACCTTTCCAGGGAAACTCGGGGAAGACCATCGTACTAAGCTGTAGATCCCTACGACCGTTTGTCGCATAACTTTGCAATGCGTCACTGGCTATCTTGAGTATAGACGATCTGATCTTATCTAAGGTAATCCCGTACTAACTCTGGGCTATAGGTCTCCTCTCTCTACTTCATCCCGGCATCTGGAGATCGCCTTGACCTTCAAATGCTTCAGTGACCATGCACATCTTTGGATTGATAAGCTGGTATTGTGGCCCGAGCTCCATGAAGAGATAAATCGTGTCAAACTCATAAACTCTATCACGCATGCTCTAAGCATATCCTCTAGCGTCTGAATAGTTCTCTCTGACTGACCATCAGTATGAGGATGGAAAGTTGTACTAAAGTGCAATCGAGTCCCCATGGCATCCTGTAAACTGGACCAAAATCTGGATGTGAATGCAGGGTCTCTCGATCTGGACTATGATATAGAACACCATGTAATCATCTCTCACGCTATCATTTGGAGCCTGACTTGTCGATGGGTCATCCATTGCTAACCCCTAGGAGAAAATGGGTTGATTTCGTTGGTATCCTTATCGCCCATATGGCATCGTGTTGATATAGAGTTCTCGGAAGCCACGGTAACAAATCCATAGTAATCTTATCCGGCCATCTGAGAATCGGAAGGGGCATCTTTCCTCTGTGAACCTGGTGCTCCTTTGCACTGACATGGGTTAGGCATCTGGATACGAAATCTGCAATTTCCTTTTTCATGCCCTTCCACCAATAATGCTCCCTCAAAGTATGATACATCTTGGTGCTACCAGGGTGCATGGCATATGCTGAAGAGTGAGCCTCTTCCATAGATTTCCCTTTTTAGTTCACCTATTTCAGGTACACACATTCGACTCCCTCTAACCATTACGCTATCGCCTCCGATCTCGAATTTGTTTCCTACCACCCTCAATCTCTGCCCTCAACTTAATCATCTCTGAAATTTGCTTCTGACCTTCCTTGATCTAATCCACGAGAAGAGTGATCAACATAAATGATGCCAACAAGGTCCCTATATCGCCCACCAACCGAACTCCCAAAGATCTCAACTCTATCAACACCCGAGATATACCGCCCGCAGATAAGCATAGGAACCTCCCCGGTTTCCGGCTTATGCATCGGCCACTACATCGCCTTCCCTGGGACAGACTCTATCGCGGCAATCATAATCCTTAATCAACTCCAACCACCGCACCGCCTTGCTAAGCTCTTTCTATGAAGATATACTGTGCTCTTATGATCGGTGAATATCCGACAGGAACATCGTATAGATAATGTCTCCAGATCTTTAGAGCAAAAACCACTGCTGCTAGTTCTAATCATGGGTCGGGTAGTTCTGCTCGTGCTTCTTTAACTGACGGAAAGCATAAGCTATCACTCTACCATCCTGCATCAAAACACACCCTAACCCTTGTCTGGAGGCATCACTATATACCACATAACCGTCCTTTCCTAATCTGTAGGTAGCACATCGGAGCCGTCGTCAATCTCCGTCCCACCTCAACTATGGCCGGGCAGTGTATCTCACCACTCAAATTTCCGATCCTTTTCAATAGATTGGTCAATCAAGTTATATCTTTGAAAATCCATCAACAAATTTCCCCGTAATAACCCGCCGATCCAAGGAAAACTACTAACTTTTAAACATTTGCGTGGTGGTCGGGCCACTATAGCTTCAATCTTCGAGGATCCACACTAATACCTTTCCGCCGAAATGACATGACCCAAGAAAGTTACTTGTCCAACCAAAACTCGGGCACTTACTAAACTTAGCGTATAACCGACGCTTCTAAGCACCGCACATCATTCGAAGATGCTTGCATGTTCCTCTCGAATCGCCCGAGTACACTAGAATGTCATCAATGAATACGATCACAACTTATCTAAATACGGATCGAATAATTCCCGCTCATCAAATCCATGAACTCACTGGGCATTAGTCAACTCAATGGCATCACTAGGAACTCGTGAGGACCGTATCTCGTCCCGAAGGCAATCTTAGAAACATCATTCCGACCCTCAACCGATGGTAGCCTCGACTCAGTCAATCTTAGAATATACCCGAGATCCATGCAATTGGTCGTAAATAGCTCATCTATAGGAAAGCTGATACCGGCTGCGTATTGTCACCCGATTCACTGCTCATAGTCTATACACAACCGTAAGATTCCATATTTTTACGAAGAGAACTCGAAGCTCCCCATGGCGAGTACTGTGCTCACGGCCCTTGCTTAGCAATTCCCAATCAGGCCTTCAATTCTTTTAATCACGGGCGCCATTCTCGTATGGAGGAATGGATATCGCCTATCCTCGAACTAGTTCAATAACGAACTCACCCTCTATCCTGGTAAACCCGAAATATCCGAAAGACATTCGGGAACTCTTTGACTATGGGGATGTATCTTCCTAGCGTGTCCCCTCTGCTCCCTATCCACCACAAAATGCCAACAACCCCCGGCACCCTTCCGCATTTTCGAGGCGGTCATGGCATTAATGAGGACTAAGGGCTGATCTCTTCGATTCTCGAAATATCACACCCGGGTTCCTCCGTCGAACTAATCTTACTTCCTTCTTATAGCAATCTAAGGTGGCTCTATGCCCGGATAACTACCATACCCCAAAGATTATATCAAATCACGGATACTTAGCGACTATCAAGTCCGCTGGAAAATCCTTATTCTAGATCACTAATCACACTTGGAACCATCCTTCGATATCATAGTATCCCCATTGGGTACGGAAACCACCATACCTACCATCTATAGGTCGACTCTATCCGGTGCCTCTCGTTGAATGGTAATCAAATAAATGAAACGAGTGGCCTCGGGTCCTACCAATGCATATGCATCATGATCGTTAACCCGAAATCATACCAAAGAATCACGTCCGGGTGATGCATCCGCCTCCCGGGCCGTGTGATTGTAAATACCGAGCCCGAGTACGAGTACCACTCGAACCGCTAATCGCACCGCCTCGCCTCCGCTCTTCCCTACCGCGAATTTACCAAAGTCAGATCGCACTCCCGCCCTCGAACCACCCCTACCAAATTGACCGGGGGATCCTGAGCCCAGGGTAGATGCCACTGTACCCACCCCGAGGTCTCTGCGCCTACTAACCGCGGACGCCCCTGGATAAAGTGACCTTCTTGCCCGCAATGGAAACATCTTGTCATGTTCATCTTTCACTTTCCGAGATGCCTCCTCTGACATGTAGGGCACAATGGAAAAGATGATCCTGAAGATCTACCACCTCCTAGGGCTGCTGGTGATTGAACAGATCCCTGGCTAGATGTTGCTCCTCATCCTGAGCCTCTATTGCTGGTCCACTTCTTTCCTTTCTTTCTACTAGACTGACTGGTGCCTGGCTGACTAGTGCCAGGAGCACCTCTCTTACCGTCCGTCGCCCGAGCTAGGAACTAAATGGTCCTTTCTAATTAGTACCAAACTTTCATAACGTCGTCGCTTGCTTTGCTTTTTCCGATCCCAGTAAACACGTGGAAACCCGTGTCTCTACCGTGGCCGATGGAAAGACCTCTGTCCACATCATTTTTTCCTGCAATTGCGGTGGAAGACCTCATGTCTACGTAACTACATAATAGCTAGAAATACTAACCCTATCTAACCATAAGTACTCGCCTCCTCGGTCGGTACCATCATAAGTTTTAGCCCTAATTCTGTAGAGCACGTCTATCATTCCCTCTACTCTTTCTCGAGGTCCCGTGCCCGACGGGTAGCCGCCAGAATAATCAGATAATCCTTGATCCATCGTCAAGGTACCGCCACTCCAGGTCCGCGCCCTCACGGTTCTGGCCGGGCTAATTCATCACATCTTCCGATTCAGTAAAGTGTGCTCAACATACCCTAGTGGTGCCTCCTATGTAAGTCCTAGATCGACCTCTACGACTGGGCCCGCATAATGTTGTGAATTTCAAAGTTAAAAAATTCAGTGACACTTTTAAATTTTTGATGCATGCAAGGATTTAGCAAAACAATGTAGGTTGCAATAGGAAAATCATTATAAAAACAATTCTATAGGAAATACTGTGAAAAACGCGCGAAAAACAGGTGAACTATCGCCTAAAATTGCTCTGATACCAAGTCGACAAGACCCTTCCTATTGACAAAAATAAATTCGCCGTTAACTCCACAAGAATCTCCCGTACCCAAGCTCGCCGACCGACAAGTTACTATGAAGCTAAGCCGCTAAAAACCGGCCAAATCAGATGGAAAACGCGGGTTATAAAATTTTTCACTTTTCTATCAAAATCACATCTTTAGATTTAGCGTAAAATCCGCAAAGATAACGATCGCGACAAGTGGTCGCTTCAAATACAAAATCACCGATAAAAAAATATACACTCCCAATGTTTTCTAAATGTCCAACTACAACAATAAATTCACTGGTCTCATCAAAATATATAAGATAAGGATCAATCCAATATAAGTTTATCGTAACCTATTTTTCTCAAAACCATGGCATATTTTACAAAAGATATTTACATATACAAATGCCACATTTTAACTTTTACTAGTTTTTAATTTACACCTTATCTTATATATAATCACAACACAACGCCTAGGACTAAGGATCCTCGAAAGTCTTTAGGCTTCAACACTCCACCCGAATATTTATTTTAAAAAAACATAAACTCGTGAGCCAAACGTGGGCCTCAAATGAGTACTATAAGTTCTCAATGTTGTCGTCACGTTTGTACTCTCCCAATATGAAAATCAGACAGAATGGTTGTAAAACTGCTTATTAGAAAAATCGTTTCAGAAAACCATTTCTAAAACTGCTCTCCGAAACTATTTATGCCGTTGAAACTGCCACAATAAACTGCTCAAAACTAATTTCGCTTAATGAACCGCTCAAAATTATTTCGCCACAAAACTGCTTTCAGTGGTGGTTAATATCTCGAAAGTGCTATAATCAGAATCAAGTACCAACCACCGTGGCCCATTTCTCGAATAATTTAGAAGTGATGCCTCAACTCCTGAATTCGGCATCTATGATGAACCTCTAACACTACCCGCTAAGATGGTCCGTGAACACATGATCTATATATATAATGAAACCCTGAATCAAAATGCTCGTGATGGAATCCCTAACCAACACCTCATCGCTATGTACTAAGTCAACGGCTAACTATATACCTCGAATGTGTAGAGGGCGACTCACTATATAAATATATACTAGATCTAACCCCAAATTGCCGGTACTGCAATATAGCTAGTCATATTATCCCATAACATCGCTTATGCAATAATCCGAAATACATCCGACTAAATCGAAATGCGGCTATCAGGTTTTGCTAAACCGTGCCAAATCGTTTCTTAAATGTCAAATCAAACTTTTCTCGTCAAAAGTATAACAATTGGAGGTAAAAAAATGCTTTATAAATCTATATTTTCAAAGCACTTACAAACTGTATTCTAAACACTTTCGCTTTAGAAAATGATTTCGAGTACTCACCTTTCTCGACTAATTTCTTTCAAATTCAGCTACACTCTAGATTCTCGCTGATGCTCAAATCGCTTACACAATTCATTCAAATTACTTAAAATGCTCCTCACCCAACGTTTTAACCATAAAACATACATTGTGGCTTTCTAAAATGACTATATCGAATCGAACTTCGATTCTAATAAACTTTACGTGTTAGTCCCATCTGAGCATGTGGATATCGAGCATATGATGTGAAATTCGACTAAAATGTCCATACACATTAAACACTCTATAAAATTCTATCTCGTTTAGTCAACTTTTGATCAAGGGACTTCATATAGTCTAAAATACCCGAAATATTTCAAAATTTCACTGGACTATACTTGAAATTTCACCCGACCGTTTAAACAAATCAAATTCAACCCCGATCGGGTCTGAATATAGCCCCAATATTCCTAAAAATTTAAACTCACTTAAAATTTTGGAATCAAGATTACGCACCTTTTTACTTCAGATTTCCAAGAAAATTCTGGCCATTACATAACCTTTTTTAATGAAATAACACAAGTAGGCAAATTTTCTACCTTTTAAAGTTTGACAAAAGGCTAAGATATTGGTACCTATGCGTAGCTCTCTTCGCGTAGTCCAATTTTGCCTTCTGCTCCGACGAAAGCCTATGGTCCGATTTTCATAAATCTGAGAAAGAACGAAGAGAAAATATAAAAAAACAAAATCGCTCTCACACTCTCTCTCTCGACGCTCTCTCCACGCCCATCTCCCCTGCAGTTTGATTCTTATCTTTCTTTCTTTTTTTTCTTTTTTTTTTTCTAATTATTATTCTTCTTTTCTTTAATTATTCTTATTATTTAGATAAATAATTTCATTGCTCCCATTCGTAGCTCATTTCTATCCCGAAAATTTTTTATTTATCTTAATTTAATATTCTTTAAATATTTGCCATTTTTGAGATTTTCTAAAATCCCGCTGTGTTTCACTCTAAACCCGTCGCCTAGAAATTGTGAAAAATATTCGACCATTCCCGAATTTAAATCGAAACTTTCCCGGGTTACTAGATTTCGCGAGACCTAACTTAACGGCGCAATCCGCTTCGCCATCGTAGAGATCTATAGAATTTCAGACTTCCGAACTATTTTGGTAATTTATTATTATTATTATCCTTTTAAAATTCCATAATTGGAATTTCACTCATCCACTTTCCTTATCTGCAAAAAGTGCCATAATTCCTTGAAAAACTTTATAATTTCACCCTTAAACCAATTTTCAAAAAATTCTATTATGGCACTAAATTAATTAAGGCTGTGCACATATTTGCTACACATACCGTACAATCTCTCTATGACTCGGTGTTACATTCGTGAGCGTGATACACTATATTCATCCGGGTCTCAAGTCTATTCCATGCATCAGGCACCTCTTTCAAAGAATCTTTCGAATCTTTCCTGTTTACATATAGGCTTTCATCTTCCCCTTGTTGGACTACAATTATCTCTCTTCGTCTCTCTGAAGTGAGGAATGGGGAGAATCGGGCCAAGTAAGCTTCTGACTAACTCTTCCCCAAGTATCACCGTAACTATATGGAAAATGATTCATACCATGTGGTCATATGTCTCTCAAAGAAAAATGGGAAGAGATGTAGTTTTATCACTGTCTCACACCGTTCAGCTTCATTGTATTAGCCATCCTGAGAAATCTTCCTGTGCTCATTCGGGTCTTCTTGGACACTAGTAAATCGATGTCACGAACCATTGTAATTAAGGCCGGTTTTAGTTCAAAATTGTTTGCATCCACCGTAGGTCGCCCGATTGCGTAATACTCTCAATATCAGCCCGTAAATCCTCCATTGTGTCGCAATGGGGTCTTCGTCGCCGTCCGTTCCTCCGTTTGGCCATGTCTCTCTCGCCATAGCCGTATTTTCGCTTCTTTTGTCTTTCTTAAGCCCCGAGCGTTCTCTCCACCAAAGGTTCGCTGGAATCAGCCGATCCCTGCTCCTATGCATTAAAGGTTCTCCCGAAATAAAAGCATACTGCATTAATAGGATTAGTCAAACTCTAACAAATATTTTCAACATGGCTTGTTAAAAATTAATGACTAATGTAGTCACCGCTGGTTATTTTGTCTTTTCTTAAAATTGTCCAAATTAGTATTTCCTTCTTTCATCAGAATATTGATCTAATTAATTCTTTCGATCCCCGGCAACGGCGCCAAAAACTTGTTGAGACTAAACCAAAAGACATATACAAATTTATGACACTATTACCAAAGGACTATCATTTCATCCCCAAAGAATGCCATGAACTTGTTTGAGCGCTTTGCAATTATACTGATTAAAAAATGATTTCTTTAAGATTAGATAAATTCTTTCTCGGGGTTTGATCCATGATTCTCGCAAGTGTACGATCGAACAAGTAATAAAGTGGATTTAAGTCTAGATATCATCCTACGTAGATCTCAAGAATTCAATCAACTACCCGACTACTCAAGCTCTATACCATTTGAAACATGATTTGCAATTGATATATGCCTAGCAACCTTGAAAATAATGAAATAATAAAGATATGTAAACTAGAACAAAATGAAATAATGCTTAAACTAAAATAAAAAAAATTAAAGAAATAGACCAATCAGTTAGTTTTTAAAGGGAGCATTGAAAATACAATTGTTGTGAAACATCAATTCCTCGCAGCATAACTTCTTTAGCTTTACTTCATGAACTTCAGATGAACTGGCTCCAAGGAAGAAGGTAATGCCATGTGGATCTCTCCTTAATGACATATTTCATCATCTAATCTTCCCCGCTTCTTTCAATGCAAGAGAACGATAACTACTTTTAATCCGAGCTGCCTTGTTCTCGGTATTTTTCTTCAATACTTCATACCTGCATGGATCCAGAACCTTAGCTCCTAAGACATGTGCTAAGCACGGGTTTAAACTATACTCGGTTTCTCATCCTCAAAATTGGAACAAACTTCATTCTTTCCTTGATTAGATCCTTGCTAACACTGGGATTGAATTTATCGCTCGACCGAGGCGAACTCTCCGCTTTTACATATTTTAATGATAAGTCATTCAACTCATTCTCGGTTTCAAGTGAGAAGAAGATTTATCGATTAGAATTTACAAAGCCCATTAGATCCCCAATATTAGGTTCGCATACCCTTCAGATATTGTTCAAAACTCTTAGGAATGCCTTCTCTGTGTCACTCAGAGGGCCTCCTGGAAATCAGAGCATGAAACAATCCTATTACAGGTGTATAGGACACTAATATTTGATCGGGACATAACAATAAATAAACCAAAGAAGTAGATTCAAGATCAGTTCAAGATACTCGATAAATTTTATACAGAAAAAGATAAATTTAACAATAGAGTAATTCAACTAAGCCGGGTTTCTAAATTACTTCATTACACTAATCTAAGAGTTCCTTGATAAAAAGAACTATCAGATCAAATCGAAGTTTGAATTCCAAAATTTGTTTGGACTTCAAACAACTAGCAAGTAATTTGAAGATACAACATTTCCTCGTATTCACTTCAACTTCAACACCAACATCCAGATTCAGAAATTCACAAAAAGAAATAACAATCTACTCCACCTTAATCTAAAATACGTGAAGAAAACAAAAGAAAAGAAATTAAACTACACGAAATTTCACTACCTGCATTTCTTCTCGAAAGTTACCAAGAGCCGCCGCAGTGTTTACGTATTTATAGAGTTTGGAAGTCGGGCCCTAACTCGATGCACCTATTTGTGGATTTCAAAATAACTCGCCCATTTGTTTGTTCATGTCGCCACTCCATTTGTTTGTCACGACCTTGACTTGATGTCGCGACCTCTCTTCCACGCTGAGACTTCACCGCTCGCTTATGAGCCGTCTACGTCGCGACTTCAATCGTTCCGCATTGCATCTCTTTCGAGGTCGTGGACTTCAATCATACGTCGCGACTTCGCTCGCTCGTCTGCAGCGTGCTTTTATCTCATCGCGACTTGCCTTTAACACTTTGATCCATGTCGCGCGACAAATGATCGTGTCGTGACCTTCATTCCCGTGTAATTGATGTCACGATAGTCGAATGACGCCACTTCCTTCTCGATGAGTTTCTTTGGGCGCGACTAATCATACGCCGCGTACTTCAATGTTATGCTTATGAGCCTTTTCGAATGTCGTGAAGTTTTTCATTGTCGTGACTTGTCTTCGCGATCTCTGCGCGATGTCGCGATTAGCTAAATGATGTCGCGACCTCCATTCTTTGTACCGATGTCGCTAATTAACGGCTGACGCCGACTTCTTTCATTGTAATCGATGTCATAATTACTCAAAGGATCGAGCGACTTCACCTTTACTTCAATCGATGTCGCACCATCAAGAACGCCATACATCTTTTGATTCGGGGCATTTGATGTCTCGATTCGCTCTAACTGCCGCGAATTTCTATGTTCAAATTCTTTGAAAATTCTCCTGCTGCACCAATCGTCATGACCTCCATGTCTATCATGTTTTCACTCGTCAGCGACTGCTGGTTTCGCGACATCTGGTTTACTCTTCATTAGTTCGGGTCGTTCTACTTCCGGGAGTTTCGTCATACCGGTGTTATTCTTCACATCACATGTCAAGGAGCATCAAGTCCTTTCTTTCAAAATTAGCTGCGACTTCCTTCACTTGAGGGTTGTTCTTGTGGCTTATATCGTACCACGCGACCTCATGATGGTATCACAACTTCATTTATCTCCGTTTGGTGTCGCAACATCGCAATGATGTCGCGACATGAACTTCTGCATTTGACTGCTTCTTTTAATCTTGACCAAGTCATATTTTGTCTCAAATTTCTTCGTGCCACGATCACTTATTCACTTCGCTTCTTCTTCAAAGCCAATTTGTTGGAGGTCGACTGGAATTGCCGAAACCCAGACTTCCCGTCGCGACTTGGGTTCCAATTTTCTGACTTCACTGGCAGTCGATTTCTATGATTTGCTAAAATTTGATTTTCGTCGTATTTTCTCGCAAATTGAATTTGGGGTCAATTATCGCTTTCGCATAATTCATCATTATTCTCATTATAAACTTTAAAATGCATTAAGATCTCATGAGTTTTGCACTGGTCATCTATGCGTGATAAAAATTATCATCAGACAATCGCATCCCATGATCATTTCAAACAAAATTTCATTTTGTTTATAAACCAAAACCTTTTGGATGTCATATTCTAATGACTACTTTCTTTTACAAATCATGTATCTTTGTGGGTAGCGAATTATTAGGGTCTCAAAGCTTCGCACGCCTTCCTACACTTTCACGGGCTTTCACCTTTGGACAATATGTATAACCAAAAATACCCAGTCTTTCACTTGAGGGGGTATCTATCCTTGCTTGCTACTACGCGACACATATTGTCATGCTCTGGGAATAGTGGAACTCCGTTGAACTTCGTTTAACGTATCGAGCCCACTCATCAACCACCAAGGATAGTGTGTGATGGCACCATGCACTTACACCCATGAAATGCAATGTCTCAGTGTATATGCATTGCATTTGTAACACCCCGAAATATACCCTAGTCATTTTCGACATGTTTAGGGTATTTTGTAAGCATAATTTGAAGGTTTCGTGGAGTTGTACGCGTAACATGGAAACGAACCCGAAAATTACAAGAATTAAGGACAATTTTGTAATTGGTCCAAGGCTTAAAAGTCATAAATTGAAGAGATTTGAGGCCAAAATGAAATAAAGGAAAATTGAACTACAAATGGCCAAGAGTTGGAGGACTTAAAAGCAATAAAGCAATTTAACCCAAAAATGGGTTTTTATTTTAAGGGCCAAACAAGGCCTAAGAAAATCTGGATTTAAAGACCAAATTGGTCTCCAAAAAGAGAGAGAACCGGATGGGAGAAGGAGAGAAGAAGAGGAAGAAGAGAAGAGGAAGAAGAAGAGAAGCCAAGATCAAGCAAAGCCAAGGTATGGATGCTTGCCTTTGGTATGGAAACTGAATTTATGTATGAATTTCCATGCTTTGATGGTTATAATCTTGCCCAAATCTAGGGTTGTGCTAGGGTTTCATCTTAACCCAAAAATGATGGCAAGTAAGGTGGGTAAAACCCCATATGGTGGCATAAGAAGGTCATGAAATCCTCTCTTTGAGAATGAATTCATTAATTGAGAGTACTGAATTAGGTTTAGAATAAACCCTAATTATAAACATCATGTTTGGTTTGAGTGATGGATCATAACTCATGGGAATGATTTGGGAGAAATTCATGGAAAGATTTTTTGAAAGAAAATAAGAAATGAAAGATGAATTGAATAGAAAAGAGATTCCAAGGTGAATCGAAATGATTTCAAGTGTATATGAAGTATAGATTTGGTTCGGGAAGGAAAAGTGCATGAAAAAATGGGAGAAAATACACATTCTGGGCACTTTTCGAGACTTGTATCAGTACGCTGAACTTGTACCGTACAATTTCTGCTCGGGTCATTTTTAATAACTTGTACCGTACATGTTAGATATGTACCGGTACAACCCGGCTCGGTTTTCCGTTCGACCAGTTTTCATTTTCGCCATATTGCTCATTTCTTATCCGATTTGAGTGGGATTCAAGGGCTACGTAAAATAGACTCAAGCGACAACAAACTTAAGAATAGGCATTGCTACCTCTGGATCCTATGGTCAAAATTCACTCAAAGTGGACCATGTGTAAGCCAAATTCGGGTTCCAACTTTGAACATGTAGAGTAGTCCGGGATGTTTCGACGTGACCCTGAGTTCCAAGGTTCGAATTGGGTGATTCCAGTTGGAATAGAACCCTTAGCACCTTAACTTTAAAGGAGTACAAATATCCAGTGTCAAATATCGAGACAAGGCACTGGAAAATGAATAATTCAAACTGTCCCTCGGTAAAATCGGTAAACCGACTAGTTGGCATGAAAATTCCATAACTTGAGTTTGGAAGATCCGATTGGAATGATTCCAATTTCTGAGTAAAGATTATTCATAGAGGAACAAGAATATATGAAAGATATATGATCATATGACTACCTAGGACCAAAGAATGAATGAGTGGACGTCCTGATTAGTGCTCAGTACCCGATTAGTACTCGTACTCCCGACAAGGATACCCAAGACTTCGTCTCCGATTAGTGCTATGGCACTCCCGCTCGCCAAAGACTTCGTACTCGCTGGTGCCATGGGCACCAAGATCAGATCGCACCTTCGAAAGACTCCTATTGTACCGCTGGCCCTACTCATTTCTTAAGTAATTGATCTAGGTAGTCTTACGTACATATGATAAGACACATCAATAAAGAATAAGAGTAAAGATCCAATCGTGACTGACCGGCCCCGTAGTACCCATAGTACTCCCAGATTCGGAAGTCCTCGTAGTACCTAAGTGGGTACTCCCTGCCTTTGGAAAAAAGTTTTGTAGTGCCTACGTACCCGTAATCGAATAGTTCCCGTGAGTACCTACGGGTACTCCCGTATCCGATAAGTCCCGTCCTCGAATAAGTTCCGTGAGTACCTACGGTACTTCGTCTCTCGATAAGCCGTAAGAGGTACCCACGGTACCCCAGACCGAAAAATGTTCAGGAGTGCCTACGTACCCCAGATTTAATTAAGCTATGCCCTGTCTCGATTTCGCCTTCGTAGTACCTAAGGGTACCGCTTCGTCTCCGATTAGTATGCCTTTCCAATTCTATTCCTGCCGTAGGAATTATAGTCGCTCTAGCATTGTAATACCGCGGAATCCACAGTCATCTCCCCATTGTGGAGTGGTCTCGATTCGCTTGATCAATAGGAGCTATTCTCCACTAAAAGTATGGTTTAAAGAAAAATCAGAATGTTGTGTTGTTTGATTGGTTTGAATGTGTTAAATAGAAGACAATTGGCCGGGATTTTTAGGGTTCCACTCACTTTACCGTAAGTCCCACCTCTTATTTTATAAACTTCATCTAGGAACCATTGAGAAACGGTCGTCGATGGAGGATTTATCTTTGAATGCCTTTTGGAAAATAAAGATGATCAAGAAATACTAAACACTTGTTCTCAATTAAAACGAACCCTTAGTTGGCATTATGATCAAGCACAACGTGTACCGGAAATATCTCTAACACGCTGTCAAGCACTCGTTTCTAACTAATGGTTTGAAACCTTTCTACACAATAAGTGATCAATATTACACAATCCGCTTAAAACTGGCCAGAGGAATTGAGGGATTTTACCTTGATCGGGTGAGTTTCCGTATGATCCTGGGCGAAGAGGGTTTAGAACTCCATAAAATTTATATGGAACGATTAAAGTCAAGAACAATTAATCATAAAAAACAGGATTCAAAGAATCAAAGTTAACTTGTAAATCGAGAATGAGGAATATATAATACTAAGATTTAAAGTAGAACAAATATTTGTGTCAAAGATTGCAAACTCTCTAATCCGAAATCAAAAGAAAGGAACCAAACTGGATCTACAAAGTACCACTCGAGAAGATGGAGAAAAACTATTATTACTTAAAACCCTAGAATTGAAGAACTAAAAAGAAGGCCAAAAAACTTCCTCGAGAAAAAGAAGATCCCTAAAATACTTGTATCCTCTCCTTTTATAGTCCCTTCCAAAGTGATCCTCCCATTTTGGTTTGCTTCCGAGAGTGCCCTCGCAGCATGGAGGAATTCTCGACACCTCGTAAGTCATAAAGTCCTACCGGGTAGACTTATCCTACCGGTAGGACTTTAAGTCCCACCGGTAGGAGTTGCTCACGCCACTTTTCCAAAGCAAGTGCTACCGGTAGGACTTAAGTCCCACTGTAGGGATCTTGTCCACCGCCAATTTTTCAAATATGTTCACTCCCAGAGGACTTTAAGTCCTACCTAGACTTGTCCTCCGGTGCCTGCTTCACTAGTGGTTCCCTTCGAGACTTCAATTGCTCATCCACCTCCACATTGCTCTACATTGCCTCGAGCTTGATGCCTCCTGTGCACTTTCACGCTTAAACCCGAAACCTCGCACAATCTAAAAACAATGTAAGAGATTAGAAGTACATGTTCTATGCCAATGTGAGTACATCAGGGTTTAAATGTGTTCGATTCTCTTATAATTATCACTCAAATGTGTATTCATCACACCCCCCAACCTGCATCTTGCTAGTCCCTAGCAAGATTTAGAATGAAACTACCCACTAGGTATGAACCTAAACAGAGCGCTCGGTATAATATAGCTTTGCAAAAATCTCAAAACAACACTTATGGAATAAAGCATTTCACCCACGTTGGTACACATCAGCATGATCTAATCATCAACCACATTCTTACACAATGAGTATTATAACATGCAAAACACAAAATCTCGATTAGGACCGTGGATTTAAGAAGTGCAAGATAGTCATGCTTGCAAATGAACCTGTAGAATGATCAAAATTAAGTACACAATCATATAAAGATAAAACATGTAACCATCATGCATAGTCTAAAGGAACAGAAACACAAGTCGAATCAAAGAGGTCTTAACAGCCTTGTAATGACCATGGGTTTAATGAAAGAAAAGGAAAAATCAAAAGGGTGGGCCGGGCATGACATGGCTAAGGTCTACTACCCGATTGCCAACACCACCCTAGTACGCCGCCCTGTATCACAGCCTACGCAGTTGTCATCCCCATCCTCATCGTATGAGAACGCGCCCGTCCACAAATGCCTAACTCTCGACTCCCCAACCCGAGAGGTAGCATCCGCTATCGCCGGCTCACCATGGAAGATGTGGCCTCAAGCCTGCAAGACGTCTACCCAGCCGTCGCTCTAAGGATGCCACTCAACTAATTTCTTGATCCGCCGCTCCATCCTCTTCAAAGGCGATGCTCATAAAGCCGGAACTATGGAAGAAGTGGTCCTATGAGGGGCCGGAGGCACCGGGGTCGTGGCTCAAGAGAGGCCGCCTCGCTCTTCGCCAAGGTCTTAGTCGGATCCGTCCGCGAGGTATTTCCGCTCTCTTTCTTTAACCTGCCTCTCATCCCCGCTTCTTCTACAATGCTACCACAAGTGAGGGGAACGGAATACTCCGCTTGAACGCCGAATATCAGAAACTCTCTATCGCACCAAATGACTAGTGCATAATCAATAAGCTTTCCAATATAACTCGTGATAGCAACCGAACTGCTTGACCGGGAAGCTTTTCTACAACTATCTGCCAAACACCTATCAGGGATGATCTTGTTCATCGTGCATGATTCGCTTTAACTTTCCAGAATAAATTCGTCTCATAAATCCACTCATAGGTACATGATGGGTGCACATAGCCTCATGAAAGTCGGGCATCGAAACTAGTAATGGCCCCGAGCGGGATAAGGCCGGCCCGACGCTGGCCAGATTTAACATAATGCAAGGCATGTGCTATCGAGTCGAGCGACACGGCCGCTTTCCCATCACCGAGGTTTCAACACGTAGTCTAATTCACCGATCTTCCTTCAAATTAGAATAGAATTCGAACTATTGAAGGCGGCAATTCTCTATCTCCCGACGCACAAAGCGCATATTTCGCTTCTGTGATAATTACCCCACTGTGGGTGAGTATATAAAACGTTTCCATCGACGCCTCTCACATCGAAACCTCTATTTTCCATTAACTAACCCATTTCTCGGCTCACTCGAGTCTTCGCAACATAGCCTCTTATCTCATCGACACTCTCGCATAAATCCTCACTTTCTCGAAGAGGATATAGCCCGCTTTCTCTCTTTTCTTTTCACCGCCGGGTGGCACGGCTTTCTTCACCGCTCGTTCCATAGAAGAACTCGATGCCTTCCCCTTTCCTGTATTCTTCGAACGTGCCATGGAGATGGCAATGATAGCAATGACGGCCCAGATGGCCCAGAAATAAATAACCATATCCCAGTACCCTGTCTCGAGCAACACTGGGCTGGCCCTGTGTGCATCGTAGCGCCTCCTCGCCCATTTGGACAACACTCTCTAACCAACAATCGCAGACAATGAAGAACAAAATCCATCCAGCATTCATATCTAAATGAGAGAAGAGCAACAATGCTAGTGGAGAATGGTAAAGCTTAACCCGTATGAATAATCGACCGCAAAGCAATCAATCTGGAACTTTTCGACCTCGGAACCCCCGGCAGAGAAACTGGCTTGGTCGTGGCTTGTAAGAGGAACAAGTAGCTAGGCACAACTTGTGGACTAATATAAATCAAATGGAAAATGAAGAGGGCAACCCATTTTGGGTTGGCAAAGACCCTTCCCGCCCACTTTCCGCTCGATCCTACCAGAGGACTTTAAGTTCCCACTCTGCAGACTTAGCCATCGCCTGCTTTTGTCAAGTCCTACCAGTAGGACTTGCCTCCAAATCGATTTTTCTTCTTTTTTTTTTTGAATATATATATAATGAATATATATATATTTTTTTCACTTTTGGAATGGTGGGAAGCGCTATCCATCTCGAATTGCCTAACTCGCTCTTCATCCAGGTTTTTCTCGCATGTTTACTTTCTTGTTCAAATCTCCAACTGATCGTATTTGTAGTCTCCTTTAGCACCGTGATTCATTCTGGATGTCTTCAAACTCTCCATGAGAATCATCATTGCTCCATGAATCCGGGATTCCAAGGTTCGAATCAACTCACAACTTAAGCTCAAAATGGTGCAAGGGTCGAGACACTACAAACTACACGTATGCACGTAAATGATGGCCTCTAACTTTTCCACTTATGCAAGGTGTTCAGAAGACTATAATGCATGAGATTAACATGACCAAATTAAATTGATGCACAATGGGAAACAATCACAGCAAGATCGGGAAATTCTTGGCCATAAGCCCCGTGGTAATAATAGAAGTAAAACGGTAGAATGCAAGGGGAAACATCACGTAAGAATATGAGGCTCATAGTGTGTTTGTTAAGATGCACATGCGTTAAGATGATGTGGAGAGTATATGAGATCAAGTGGGTATGTACAAGATAGGTAGTATAATATCTAAAGGCAAATTTTGAAAATTCGACCTAATCGAACATATAACGAAGATAGTTACATTCAAACTGCACACCTACCCCCACACAGAGACAAGCATTGGTCCCCAATGCATTGAACTACAAAAAATTCCCACAACAAGATCGAGGACTCACGTAAAACAAGAGCCCCTTTAATTTTATCCTAATTTTTTTATATGCGATGGAAAAGAAAAGCAAAATAACGCAAATGAAAATAATAAAAAACAAAAAGCAAGAACAAAATAAAAGCAAAACTATTTACAATAATTTGAGAGTGATGTTATTTTTGAAGGAGAGTTTTGGTAGAGCTGGTCTACCAAATCTTCACCGTGCTCTCGAGGATTGAAATGTTCAAGGAACGGCTTGAGGCGTCGTCATTCACCTTGAAGGAGGTCCATTGTCCCGGATTAATTTCCACCGCCCCATATGCATAGACCACCTTTAACAATGAAAGGGTTACCCATCGAGAGCGAGCTTCCAGAGTCAGACAATCTGAACTCGCATGTAAGCACTTTCTGATTGGGTTCAAAAGATTTCCTGGCAATGGATTTGTCGTGGAATGACTTGAGCCGCTCCTTGTAAATTCTGGAGCTTTCATACGACTCCCTCCGCAACTCTTCAAGTTCATTTAACTGCAATAAACGCTGCTTACCTGCTTGAGTTAGATCAGAGTTAAAAGTTCGAATAGCCCAATAAGCCCGGTGTTCCATCTCTACTGAAAACGGCAAGCTCACATAAACTAAATTTGTAGGAGACATGCCTGGCGACGCTTTAAAAGCAAAGACGGTATGCCCATAGAGCATCGGTAAGACTCGAGTGACCAATCTTTCGATCTGGGGCAACCGTCTTTCAAAATGTGTTTTATCTCCCTATTATTAGCTCCACCGACCATTGGTCCGTGCGGTGTCGAGATACTTTATTGGGTGACTCCACATTTTTTGTATGCATTTTCAAAAGATCGACTGCAAAAAGGAGTCCACCATCACTAATAATCGCCCGAGGCGTTCCAAAACGAAAAATATGTTCCCTTTATAAATTTCAAAACAACCTATGGTCATCGGGTTCTCGTTGAACCGTCAACCCACTTAGATACATAGTCAACAGACAATAAAATGTAGAGATAGCCACAAGAAGGGGGAAAAGGCCCCATGAAGTCAATACCCCAACAATCAAAGATTTCAATGATCAGAATTGGGGTAAGAGGCATCATGTTTCGTTTTGTGACCCCTCCTAATCACAGATGGAGCACACATGGCGTAAATCAAAACAATCTTTAAATAGAGGGCCAATGAACCAAACAGAAAATCTGGTCATTGTTTTCAAGTGAGAAATGTCCTCCGCAGCTTCGCATCGGCAAAGTTAGAATTGCACTGGCCATCATTCACGCATTAACATCTTCTCATTATTTGATCTCGACAAGATTTAAATAGATATGGATCATCAAAATAGTATTTCTTAATATCCGTCGTAAATTTCTTTTTCGTTGAGAAGTCCATCGAGTCGAATTCGGCCGCTGACTAGGTAATCTCACTATGTCACGTACCACGGTAATGTATTAAGAGCAAAAAGTTGCTCATCAAAGAAAGCTATCACCTATGGGTATGCTATGGAGCTCTGACTGAACTAATCAGATAGGTCAACCCTTTTATATCTTTGATGGTCAAGTTGAATTCTCGGCTGCAGTAAAATCCACCTAGTCAACCTTGGTTTCAGATCCCGCTTAGAGAGCAAGTATTTCAAAGTCAGATGATCTTAAAGATGGTCGCTGTGAGCCAACAATATATGACTCGAATTTTTCTAGAGCAAAGACAATCGCTAGGAAACTTCTTTTTCTGTGGGTCAGATATTGGCCTTGGGGCCAGCCTTCCCCGTTGTCTTACTAGCATAGTAAATGACAAAAGCCTTTTTGTCCTCCCTCTGTCCTAACACAGCCCCTATGGCATAATCGCTAGCATCGCACATGATCTCAAATGGGAGGTCCCAATTAGGAGACCGCATGATTGGGGGTGATACTAGCATGGTTTTGAGCTTAGCAAAAGCAGTGTCACAAGCTTGTGACCATGTGAAAGGGACATCTTTAGCAAGTAAAGTACATGCGTCAAGCATAAGACTAAAATCTTATAAACCTTCTGCTAAAAAACCAAACATGGCCTGTGAATGACCTTATGTCTCTAACACACTTAGGAGTAGGAGGTTGGAAATCGGGCCTCAACTTGGCCTTATCAACTTCGATTCCATCTTTGATACAATGCCTAAAACAATTCCTCAGGTTACCATGAAGTTGACATTTCTCCCAATTTAACACAAGATTTTTCTCTTGACACCTCTCCAAAACCTTACGAGGTTCTCTGTGGAACAAATTTCCTCAAATGAGTCACCAAAACCGAGAAATCATCCATGAAAATCTCCAATATGATTTCTATCATGTCACCGAAATACTCATCATACACCGTGAAAGTTCCGGTGCACAGACACCAAAAGGCATTTTTCCTAAAGGCGAAGGTACCAAAAGGGCAAGTAAATGTAGTTTTTTCTTGATCTTCTAAAGCTATCTCAATTTGATTGTACCCTGAGTACCCATCAAGAAAACAATAATATTCATGCCCTGCAACTCGCTCTAACATCTGATCCACAAATGGAAGAGGAAAATGGTCTTTCCTAAGATCGCATTAAGTTTCCTATAGTCTAAGTACACCCCTCCATCCCGAGGCATTACCGAGTAGGAATAAGCTCATTATTTTCATTGGCAACTACTGCGGACTAATTTTTAGGTACTACCCGTGGTTGACTAACCCACTGCTATCGCAAGTAATAGCAAATAACCCCGATATCCAAGAGTTTTAACACTTCCCTTTTCACCACTTTTCATTATTGTCTAATCGCTCTGGTGGTTGCCTAGAAGGTTTAACATCCTCTTCTAAGTGAATTCTATGTGCAAATCAAGGCCAATTTCAATATCTGCACTGTCTGCACCTAAAGCAAAGCTTCAGGTTTTCAATATTTCCAAAAGTCGAGTTTCTCGAGTCACGTCTAAGGAAGAAGATATGATTACCGAAAAGTGTCCCGCCTCCCTAAGAATGCATATTTAAGATGTGTTGGTAAAGGTTTTATTCTAGCTTAGGTGGTTTCTCCTCCTCGAAGGCAATGTCTTATCCTCATTTCCATGCAAAGGTTCAAATTCTAGGTACCCACCTATTAATCTCTAAATACATCTATGCTCAATTATAGAAATGAGAAATTTGACTCCAAGTGTCACTTCTCATCCCTAATCTCGGGCTCTAATTGCACATGACTTAAGAGGATCATCATGTGAGACATTATCCAGTATTTTTGTACCACTGAGTCAACCATGTTAATTTCTTAACAATATCTTCTTCATCTCCATTCCTTTCGAGTACATTGAAAATATTCATTTAATGACATGTTCCCAAATGAAAGTGCTGATTAGGCCTCCCTACAATGTATGATGGCATTAGCGCTGCCAAGAATGGTCGCATCAAGAATTCATCGAACCGAGTTCCTTGGTTCATCACCTGCTTGAGTGTCACACCACACCACAGGAAGTAAAATTCCTGTCCACTGACCAAGACATCCCTTCACTATTCCCCTAGAATTTCTACACTACTACACCAATCGAGGGTGATATTGGTTGGCTCTAATTCTCCTAACCCTAGGTCCACATAGACTGAGTAGGGTAACAAATTAACACTTGCCCCTAAGTCCATCAAAGCATGCCCCAACTTGAATTTCCAACTACTATAGCAGAAATATATATTTCACCGTCTTGTATTTTTGGGGCAAGTCGTTCAATTGGGGGATCGATTGTTCACCATGAATGCCTCCTTGTTGACACCTAGTTTCCTTATCGTGCACAAATCCTTCGTAAATTTAGCATATGATGTGGATTTGCTTTAATGCATCTAACAAGGAATGTTCACACCAACAACTCATAAATTTCTCAAAGATGGTTATTCACTTTCTGTGCTCTTTAGCCTCTTAATATATGTACGAGTCGGAGGACATGGCTAGACTTGTCTTCCTGGTTGCTTATCTTTGTCATTTGTAATAGGACATGAGGTGTCTAATTTTTTCATCCTCTAACTAATTCACTATGAGACTTTGTGATGCAGGTTCCTCGTTGGAATAGTTTCAGCGACTCACCTTACCACCCGGGCAGCGACCGCCTTGTTAATGCTCAAAGGTACCCTCACCTGGAACCCAAACTTCCACACCGTTTTGACCTTGTGGGTTTTGGATGGCTGTGATGGAAGTTTCCTTTTCTTGCTGAAGGTTACCTATAGATGAGGTTAACTTGGTTATCTCTCGATCTCACATCATTCAGCAGCCTGACTCGTATGCTCAGGTGAGTTCACGGGCTCAGACGAATCCCAGGTGACTATGTCCCTCCGCACTTCTTATGTGGAGTGCTGGTAAGGCCGTATTTTGATTCCCTGTTCAAAGGATGATGACCCTTGATTGGAATTTCCTTGAAATCCTCGGGGGCCTTGATTCGAAATGGAGGAATGGAATTTGGAAAACTCTGCCTGATAGCGAGGCCTCGTCGTTTCAAGGGTGCCAAAGTGTCCTCTCATTTCTCCAGCCTAAAATTAGATGCTTACCCCAACCGTGATTGTAAGTTTTGTGTATGGGGAGTTGAAAGGTTTCCCTTTGGCAGTTAAGGGCACGTCTGTTCAATTTGAATGGCCTTTAACTGAGGAAGATCTGGGCGCTAATGGTCGAGTGTAGGTCATCGCATATAATACATGGCTCCTCTACTCTAGGTCCTGTTGGGACTGAGGGTAATTGAGGTACACTTGTTACCTCGTTCACTCTCTTCATCTCTATGGCCTCTAATTTCCTTGTCAAATTGGCAATCTTGGCCTCCGCAGAACTCATCATATTCTCTTTGTGTGGTGGATTCCACCACCGCCAGTAAGTGCGCACTTTAGCGTTGTCTAAAGAAGTGTTTGTCTCCCAAGTTCGAAATGCGTTCTTCCACATAGTGTCAAAAGTTGAATTGCCTCCCCGGCACTCTTTTCATAAAATTCTCCCGCACACATCATTTGATGTACTGCTTATTACCTAGAGATAATCCTGATGAAAGTATGCACACTCATTCAACATCCAACCCACGATGAGGGATACCCTGAGTGAGATCCTTATATCTTTCCCATACCGCAACAAACGGTTCACCCGGCTTTTCAGAAAAGTTCTGAATTGCTCGCATGAGGCATTAGTATAGCAGTGAGGAAAACTTATTGAGGAATTCATTCCATGTTTTCCCAATGAAGATCGAATTAGGGGTGCAAGGAATGGAACCAGATTTTGGCTTTCTCCTTTAAAGAAAAAGCGAAATAAGACCAAACAGATAATGTGAGAGGGAACCGTGGAGAGGAATGCAATCGTTGGCATATCCTCAAAATCCCCATGAACGAGTAAGGATTCTCGCATTCGAACCTCCTTGGTAAACAGAGAAGACGGATCATTTCAACATCAGAATTGGTCAGCCTCATCGTAGCTACAAGAATCTTGCGGGTGGTCCTCCAGGTTGCAGAATTTCGAAGGGTTCTTTCTACATCGGGCAAAGGAGCGTGAGGAACTCTATATTGATTTTGGTCAAGGTTACCATTTCTCCTCCTAGCACTCGGGGTTTATTGGGAGCGCAGCATTGCCCCATGTCGTGGAGGCTCATAGGAGTCCTCACGATTCTCGGATTATCCATCGAGGGAATGTTATCTTGAGACACTTAGCTTATAATGGGTTTCTCGTCTCTAGGACATACTGGATTAATCGTGTTTCTCGCTATGAGCCTGCATTGACATGCACTATACTTAATTGGCCCAAGAAACACTTATCGAGATTTCCTCAACAAAAACAAAACAAAATAAAAGAAAATGGAGAACGTGACTGATTTGCAATGCACCGTAAATTACCTCTAGCTCTTCGTATCAACTTGGTTAGTCGCCACTCTCAAGAACGCGCCAAAAAAATGCTTCGCCCCGATTAGTATGCCTAATTCTATTCCTGCCGTAGGAATTATAGTCGCTCTACATTGTAATACTGCGGAATTCACAGTCATCTCCACAGGAGTGGTCTGATCTTGCTGATCAATGTGAGCTATTCACTAAAAGTATGGTTTAAAGAAATCAGAATGTTGTGTTGTTTTGATTGAATGGCTGATTGGTTTGAATGTGTTAAAATAGAAGACAATTGTTGGATTTTTAGGTTCCACTCACTTTGATCGTGTAAGTCCCACTCTTATTTTATAAACTCATTCAGGAACCATTGAGAAACTGGGCCGCCGATGGAGGATTTATCTTTGAAGCCTTTTGGAAAAATAAAGATGATCAAGAAATACTAAACACTTGTTCTCACTGGGTTCCAACCCTTAGTTGGCATTATGATCACACAACGTGTACCGAAATATCTCTAACACGCTGTCAAGAATTTGCCCAACTAATGGCTTAAAACCTTTCTACACAAGTGATCAATATTACAGCAATCCGCTTAAAATCAATAGAGGAATCGAGGATCTTACCTTGATCTAGGTGAGTTTCCGCATGATCCCAAAGAATGGGTTTAGAACTCCATAAATTCTATATGAATGATTAAAGTTGAAGAACAATTAATCATAAAAACAGATCTTGAAGAAATCAAAGTTAACTTGTAAAACTGAGAATGAGGAATATATAATTACGAAGATTTAAAGTAGAATATTTGTGCTGAAAGATTGCAAACTCTAATCCGAAACTTCTAAAAAGAAAGGAAATCTGAAATCTGGATCTACAAAGTACCACTCGAGAAGATGGAGAAAAACTATTAAAACTTAAACCCTAGAATTGAAGAACTAAAAAGAAGGCCAAAAACTTCTCGAGAAAAGTTAAGATCCCCAAATACTTGTATCCTCTCCTTTTATAGTCCCTTCCAAAGTGATCCTCCCATTTTGGTTTGCTTTTCCGAGAGTGCACTGCAGATGAGTGAATTCTGACACCCCGCAAGCTTTATAGTCCTAAATGTGTAGGACTTTTGTCCCGTTTCGGTAGGAGTGCTCACTCGCTACTCACAGAGTGCATCAGATTTTAAGAACGTGCATCGAGGACTAAGATCCACTCACTTACAGCTCACTCGGTAGGGATTCTTAAGTCCTGTACCGGTAGGACTTTAAGTCCTACCGGTAGGACTTGTCCTCCGGTGCTTTCCTTGCTTCGCTGGGGTTCCCGAGACTTCGTCAATTGCTCATCCACCTCAACATTGCTTCATATTGGCTTTCCGAGCTTGCCTCCTTGTGCACTTACGTTTTAAACCTGAAAAACACACACAAATCTAAAAAAAAGCGAGAAGAGAGATTAGAAGTACATGTTCTTGCTGCCAAATGTGGTACATTGTGGTTCGTGTAATTTGGAATTCTCTTATGTTATCATAAAATGTGTATTCATCAGGGTACTCTTGTATCGATTAAGTTTTAAGTAATTACCTATGGTGCTCTGTGTTGATTAAGTTACAGTACCCTACGGGTACTCCTGTATTTGAATAAGTCCTGATCTGATAAGTTCCGTAGTACCTAAAGGTACTCTTGTATTTGAATAAGTCTTGTAGTACCCTCTGGTACTCATGTATACGAATAAGTCTGTCTACGATTAAGTCACATGGCGCATGCAGAGGCCTCACATGTCGAACAAGTTGATGGTACCTGGGGTGCTCACATGTCTGATAAGTCTGTATCACGAATAAGTCCTGTAGTACCTCACAGATCACTCTAATATCTGAATAAAGTTAAAGCCTACGATTAAGTCTGTCTGCGCAAGTTCGTAGTACCTAAGTACTCTGTATTCGATTAAGTTACGTAGTACCTATGGGTACTCTATTATTTCATCAAGTTCTGTAGTACTTAGGGTACTCTGTATACGATTAAATCTTTGTGGTACCCTACAGGGTACTCACGTAACCCGATTAAGGATGCAGTGGTACCTACGGGTACTCCTGTATTTGATAAGTTACGTAGTACCCCTTGGTACTCGTATCGATAACATAAGTATAAAGTTTTGTAGTACCCAAGGGTACTCTTGAAATACCCGATAAAATATAAGTATAAGTTAAGTATTAACCATGGTACTCTCGTATCGAGTAAAGGCAAGTACAAGTTCTTTAAAATAAGTGTAAAGTCCAGGTGGTATCTCACAGTACCTCCGTATGGAATACGTTACGTAGTACCCTACGGGTACTTTGTATGATAAAAAAATGTTATGTAGTACCTACGGGTACTTCTGCATCCGAAATACAATAATAAGTTCTGTAATACCAGTATAAGATCCGTAAGATAAGAATAAGTCCTGTATACAAATATAAGTTCCGTAAGACCAGTATAAGTTCCGTAAGACAAGTATGTGTTCCACAATACCAGTACACGTTCCGTAATCTCTGTGATACCTACGGGTACCTCCGAACCAGTGTAAACTCCGTAGTATAAGTACAAGTTCTGTAACTCCTAAAGTCCAGGCTCAGAAAAATAAGTACATTATAGTATAAGTCTTTGTATAAGAATAAGCTCTGCAACTCCTATAAGGAGTCTGCAGATAAACATAAACTGTTATGAGCTTAAGTACTTGTATAAGTCCATAATATGAATGCATGAAATTTCGATATACATTATGGTTATACACACTTATTATAATTGTGTATATGCATGTGTTTACGTATAAGAAATGTTTCCCACTAAGCGTAAAAAACAGCACGGGTTTCAATCCGTGTAGGTCACGAGAGAAGGCGTCGAGTATCCCATGTCTGGTGAGCAACACACTTGTAAGGGTTCACTACATGTAGGTTAGGTGCTGATTTGTAATTGTAAGAAGTCCGAGTTTGTATTTGTAAAGTAGGACTCGGTATATTTGTATAGATTTTGAAGGACACACCACTCCACAGTGGTAGTTCTTTGATTATGTCATAAGATGTGGGCCATACCCACAGGTGCCGGTTGGCTTTAAAAAAAAAAAAATCAGGTCAAGAGTCCAGTCCACGAGTCGCACCCCGAACTCGGTTAGGATCCATGTCGGGTCGGGCCGGGGAATCAGATGTGTGCTTATTATTCCATTTCATATCAATTCCATGTCTTATATGTAATAGATTCCATATGGACAATTCGCAACATACAATTTATCGTGTATCGCATGGATAATTATGTTAAGGAAACTATATAATTTCCAAACATTTCAATCAATTGCTGGCTATATTAAAATATATATATCTGCAAGAACAATCAAGCATGTTATCACAAATCAAGCAATAATACTTTAAAAGCGATCCTGATTTCGAGAACTCACAGTGACCACTAGCAGGCCATCAAAGCAGGAGCACAATTTGTCCTAAAACGTAGTGAACCAATCCGGTTCAGGCCGCAGCTGATGGATTAACGAGACCATGAAATCAGTATAAAATTTGCATCGAAATCAGTTCAAAAATCCGGACACAACAAATAAACAACCCAATTGTGGAAGTCATGGGAAATGAACCATAACTTGGGTTGTAAAGGTCCGATTTGGGTGATTCAAAAGCCTACATTAAGTTCAGCGATCTGACTATAATTTATGAAGGATCAGAGTTAAGTCCCTTTTTCCACGAAAAATCGGTATATTTAAAGTCGACCCGAACAGCCCCCTTAAGGCAAAGACAAAACCCATGGCACCATGGTGAAAAATAAACGAAAGTAGGAAGAATTCCTACCTCTTGGAGTGTAGCCCTTATCGAATATACGGACTTTACTTCTTGGTCTGACGAGTTCCAACCGTCGAAACACCGATTTCCTTTTCCCCCTTTTTCTTTCTCCCTTTTTTCTCTTTCTCTCTTTTTTTTAACTTCCTTTCCTTTTTGTTGCTCTCCTCCTCTATGAACTAATTTCCCTCCCCATTTTATAGACTTCTCCTTTGACATGCATGTGGACACATGGCTTGCCATATGTCACACATGCATTTGCCTTTGCATGCCTTGTGACACTCGTTGCCTCGAAAAATGTGAAATTATGTCTGTCTCATAATTCAACGAAATCCTCCTAGGTAACTAGATTTAACGAGACAAATTCAACGATGAGGTCTGTTTCGTCATCCGAGATCTAGAAATCCTAGGTTTTCAACGTATTATAGCGAGCAAGTTCACACGTGTTTTGCCCATTTGTTTGAAAAAGTTCAAATTTATCCGGGTTTTGAGATAGGGCAACAAATACTATATTAGAATCAAGAGCTTCGGCGGCTTTCAACGGGATTTTAGCTTTTTTGAAGAGTTGAAGACTCTTTATATATATTCTAAGCCATGTTTTTATTTTCCTTTCATTTAGAAGTAAGGTAGATATAAGTAAAATTTGGTGATTAGAATATAAATCAAGCTTCATGTCTCTCTGAACTAGAGTGAAAATTTGAAATTTTATGGGATTCATTTTTATTCAGTTTTAATTACAATTACAGTAAATTTGTCTTATCAACTAGTCATTGTTTCTTGAGATTCAGATTTGAAAGGCTTAGCTCTCTGGGAAAGGATTTGGTGTTTTATTTGTTATTTTGTAGTATTTGAGTGAAGGTTCTGGGTATGAAAACTAGGTTTACCTAATTGGTCTTGTTCTTATAGTGAGTTGTTCTATATATAGCAATGCTTTTTACCTAGAAAGAGTTGTATCTATACTCTAATTTCCAGGATCCCTTTGAGTAACACAGAGATGGACTACCTTAGAGCATAGAGCAGTAACTTAGGTGTAAAATACATTGATATTTGGGAACTAATATACTCTGAACATCACTTTGATACATCATAGGAAATGTTCTAACCTCTAACTTCAAGGTTCACAGCCGAGGTGATAGTAGAGAAATACGTTCTGAGTTCTAGGATACTTTCAATGAGTTATCAATTTAATTTGCAGAGATTTCAATCTCCCAGTGGGTAGAATAGGCGTCTTGATCTGTGTTAGCTAGATCCTAATCAAGGGAAGAGGGAATTCCTATTGAATTGATGATTGAGATGCCAATTACTTTGGAGAAGGCTTATGTTACCCTGTCTATGGGGGCAAGTAATCTCTGGTCCTAAGAGATGGCTATGAAGTACTGGTTTAGGAAAAATAGCCAAATCTTGAAGAGGGTCAAATCCTAAAAGTAACTTTTTAGACCTATTGACCTAGTTTAGGAACATGGTAAACTAAACAGTGAAATGTGTGGTGTTAGGAGGTAAAAATGGTTTAGAAAAGGAGGGGTGAACAATAAAAGGCTAAAGGTGGAAAAAGAACATTCAGTTTTGGTAAACTTGATCCTAAAATGACCAGTTAACAACCCAATACCCAAGCCAAACTTTACAAGCCTAAAAGACCTATTTGATCTTGAAGGTTGTGTTTGCCTACATTAGTGGAGATTAATATGACCAATAAGCTTATGGGACCTAAACTAAATCAGGGAGTAGTTTATTATTTGAATTATATCTCAGAAGATTAACTAATTTTCAAATGGAAAAATGGAGAAGACCATCACACTCACTAATTCGAGGGGTAAATAATTGAATTATTTTACATTACATGAGTATTTGTTTGATTAGTAGAACGCAGTGAAATCTTCCTAAATTTTTAGTTGAAACTTGTTCAAAGTAATATTCTGGCAGTCTTGTTTTTTGAGCTGTTGTTGGATTTAAAGGAAAAAAATGTCTGGTGCAGAACAAAAATGACCTTAAAAAGCTGAATTGATTGAGGAGAAGCAAAATTTTATTTTCTTTGCTTGGAGACAAGAAAAACTTCAACTTTGGGGGAGTTTGATGAGTGTGAAACTCATCTATTTTTAAGTCCATTTTTCATGAATATTTGAGGCTTACAAGTTCAATTTAGTGTGAAATTTTGGAATCTTCACCCAGTTTGATGAGTGTGAAACTCATCTATTTCTAAGTCCATTTTTCATGAATATTTGAGGCTTAAAAGTTCAATTTAGCGTGAAATTATGGAATCTTCACCCATATTTGTGTTTTGTAGGAAATTAAAGAAAAGAAGCAAAAACCAACAAGAAAAGTAGCTAAAATGGCTAAGGCAGAAAATGCATAATGTCGCGACATTCACAAATTAGGTCGCAACAAAGATTCAAGACAACCAAGAGAAGTTTGTCGCAATAATCAAATATCTGTCGCAACAAAGAGCATGAAGATTGCTCAAAGCCTGATTGAAAGTCACAACAATTTAATGCTAGCCGGGACCCATTTAAAGAATTTGAAGAGCTAAAAATATGCCATAACCTTTGAAAACTTTGTGTGGAAATAGACATAGCAGAAATGACCTGGCATTATCTTAGGTGAAATCAAAATAAGATTGTTAGAGCAAGGAAGTGGGCAAATACTAGTGAAGAGCCGGTGTTGAAAGAATGTCGCGACATTCCATAGCTTAGTCACGACATAATTTGAGGAAAGGGCAGAAAGAGTTTGTCACGAAATCTAAAACTCTATCATGACAAAGAATAAGACAAATGGAAGAAAAACATTGTCGCAACATTGAAAAGATGTAAGGATAGAAGATAAGAAGAAATCATGAAGAAACACTTAATGATGTCGCGACATACAGATTCTTTGTCGCGACACAACGAAGGGCAGATTGAAGAATGAATGCCACGATATAGCAAAGATTGTTGCGACCCTGAAGGCAAAGCCCGAGTTCTGAGAGTTTGTTGCGACAAAGGATTCCATGTCGCGACAACACTTTCGAAGATCAAAAGTGCAAGGCATGGAAATGATGTCGCGACTTAGAAATTCCTTATCGTGACAATTATGAGAAGGAGCCAGTTGGACTTAGTTGCGACATTTCAAAGCATGTCGCGACATAAATTGAGAAAGAACCTTGAGCATGATTCGTTTAGCGAAGTAGGGTGTTCGAGAATCAACAAAAATTGTATCCTAGGGTTCCCTACTTTATCGTAGCGAGCTGCTGCGATATAGTGGTCTAGGGTCGGGCATGGATGGGTTCATTATGAGATAGAGTTACGATTAGTTGAAAATGGTGTTTCCTCTTTGGATTTCAAGTTTTTACACACAAAGCGAGTGGGTTTGATGGTTGCCCGACTGAAAATAAGTAAAATAAAGTATAAAGAACTCCTTGAAGTCTCGGACCCACTTGGGCTTAGGGTTCCTAAGTCAACCCGACATGTCCTCGGATCTTTTTCACTCGCGTTGGGGAGGATGACCTATAGTCTCGAGCCAGGATCTTCATTGCTTTAAAACCTAAACCACATAATTTTCCTCTTGAACAATGACATTTAATGAGCATAAATGCTCCCGGACAGTGAGAACACACCTCCTAACCCTACCATATAGTAACTAATAGGAACTGACTAGCTGGGTATCGGTGGATCTAGTGTAGTATCTGCGGGCAAACTTACGAAATACACGTTAGTGAGGGCATGCTAGGAGATTTAACCTAAGGTGAGAAGCGAGGCATAAACACCCATAAATGCTTACATGAAAACAGAGAACGATTAGTTTACCTCAAAACTAGCACCCAGTGGCCTTCCTCTTCAAGGATGAGGGCCTGCTTCAAGAATCAGTTTGTCATCATGTGAGGTGTTTGGATGGTGAGAAAGGAGTGCAAGAAAGTGAAGGAAGGGAAGAAATTTTTGACCCGCGAGGAGAGAGCTTAGGTGCCCAATTTTGTTGAGTGATTGATGGAATTTGAAAGTTGATTGATGTTACAAGCTTGGCGAGGCTTATATATAGGTGCTTTCGATTATCAAGAAAATTACAAAATTGTGTAAAGGAACCAAAAATTACATCAGGGAAAATTTGTATAAAAGCAAAGCGGGTCAAAAAACGGTCAACAATAGGAGTGCGGGAGCTTGATGTTGCGAAATTTAGCAACTGTGAGAATTCTGGGATTGCAATTTTCTCAACCACAACTAAATTTACACTATGCCTTCCTTCTCTTCTGCATTTTTGCTCCAAATCTCCTCTGGTTCGATCATGCATCTTCGAATTCGGCTTGGGTTCATCGTATTTGAATCGGATTGAAGATAATGATGTATTTGGCCTGCAAAACTACAAAAAATAGCTACAAAATGTGATCAATAGCAAAGTCGGGACCTCAATGTATCAATTGGGTTATTTAAGTTGATGGTATTACCGCAAAGTGCTTAAGAGCACGCAATAAGCCCGGGGCTGAAATAGCTGGGTAATAATCACTCCCCTAGCAGACACATTGCTAGTCCCTTAGCAATGTTAAAGGGTGGAAGATCGTGCAGGCTCTGTGTATGCAAAAGGGGATTGTCTGTTCAAAAGGGTGTGTATAAGTAATGCCCTACCCTCAGTATGAAAAATTGGGACTTTGCATAAAAACCAGCTTGGGAGAATAAATGCCATACAGGAACAAGTTTGAATGGAGTGTCATTCAAGTAAATCAACTGAACTTCCACGAAATCTAAGTGTTTAGGTGATCGGTTTTACCAATAAATTGTTAAGCTACTCTCCCCCAACCCGAGCTACGCGATGCCTTAGGCTGGCGACCAACCTAAATAGATTCAGTTCCACTCCTTATTTCACCGTCCTCTGTATTGTAGGATGCAATGTTGAACTTGGCTTCACCAAAGTCCGTGTAGCGAGGATCATAGATGACTTCCAACCAATAAGGTTTAGGGCATCAAGTCAAAGGATCTTTTCGACCACTAACTGCTGAGGTTTCACCCGGACTCGAATGATTTTTAGTGCTCTGGCTTCGCTAAGCTCCACCCATCCGCACCATATGGCGAGCACTTAGAGTCGTGGCTCCCGACCAGGTTGGTTTTAGGCCACCCGAGGCTTTAAAACTTCGTCGTAGACCTCGGACCGTGCTCGGGTTTCAAGAGGCCCAGCTGCAGCGGCTTTCTATTCTCTTTTCTTTTTCTTTTTCTTTTCTTTTCTTTTTCTTTTGGAAGACACATTGGCCCTTCTTTTCATTGGGTCCTTAACCTATTAAGGTCGTCAGCGAAATTTAAAGGCCGGTTTTACCAAAGTAAGGGTATCGGCTTCTCGGCTAATGAAGAAAACTGAAGTGCAACGTAATGTTTTAGTTAGCTAATGGTGGAAGACAAGGGTTGAATACGGAGTCTTCAATAGACAACAACTCAATCATGCATGGAAATAGTCTAGCATTGATGGTATTTGCAGTATTTCAGTTGTTCAATTCACAGGAGAGGCAAACCATACAAAAAAATGGGTAAAAAAATTGGTTGCAAAAGTGTAGAAACATGGAGCTGTATGAAATATATAATAGTGTATTTCCTGAAATTTTCGACTTTCAAAATGAAGTATACATCAAACCATTAACATGTGGGCTTTGCTAAGCGAGGTGGTACAAATATAGTGAAATCGCGAGTATGAACATCACTTCCAACACTAACTCCCCAGCCAAGTATGCCATTGTCCCTTGATAGAGTTAGCTAGATCGAAAAGTTAATTGGAGGAAGTGGTGCCTCCTGGTCAGTGGGCGATGAAGAATCATCATGTTTGGACGGGCTAGGTGCTCACCGGTGGAGCGGATGATCTTTGCTAACGTTTATAGCCCTCCGAGGGGATGCCGAGTTTGGCGGTGGTGGAGGGAGTTTGATCCACTGTTGGGGAGGAGGGTAGCATGGGCTGAGAAGGGACATAAGGAGGAGAGCTGCGGGAGGCCGTGTGACTCTGACCCCATGAGGATGGCTGATTCACGTGCTAGAATCGTGGCGTGCGAAGACCATAGCGACCTTAGTCACGAGTCATCCTATCTGCGAGGGTCTTTGCGGTGGTGGAGAGCAGCGACGGTTGCCTCCATGATAGTCGAAAGTCCACGGTGGAGATGGTAGTGTGCTGGCCGAGGGGGTACATGCGGAGGTCTTTCGACCTAACTATATACGAGATGAAGCGATGGGCATGGGGCGAGACTCTGGCGAGAGGATAGGATGCTGGGCCCAGTACTAGAGTACATGTGGGGTGGAGCTAGAGACTAATCTTGGGCGGGGAGGCGGGCGGGGCTCCTCGGTGTGCTTTCGGCTACGAGGGGCGGGTCTCGAGTGGAATATCGGCCGGCCGGTTGGTCCTCGGATGGGTGGGGCGGAAGATGAAGGCCGCGAGGGGCATGGCGCCGCCGTCGACAATGGGGTGGCCTCCGGCCACGAGCCGGCGGCTCAATCCCGGGGCTCGGTCGGGAACGGATGTGCTCGGCACTGGCCGCAGTCGCGAGTAGAAGGCGTGGACTCCCGACTCGGGGCGGGACTCCGGCGGTGGACCCTGTCCTCGAAGTGGAATAAGGCCGTCATGATCAGATCCGTTTGGCTGAACCAGAAGCCCTATGAAATATGATACAAGGCCTCCAAAATAGCTCCTCTCCTCTGGACGATGTGTTGGAGCGGGAACATATTGGGCGCAATATATGTGGTCTATCAATAACATCTTATTCTTGGGAGCTACTGTTGAGACAATATAGTCCTAGTGGTAGTGTCCATGGAGAGCGGGACCATCTCCTTTACTGGCCAGTCGGGGATGGGACCAGTCTATAGTCTAGCTGTGTTGGCGGGACCATGCCCGGTAGATGGAGAAGCGGCGATGATGTCGAAAAGCGACCGAGTATCCACTAGCCAGGCGTCGATGGAAAAATGCAGAGTAGTCTGGTTGGCCTCTCGCCTAGACGTCATTGTGTGATAAAACTTGATGACTACCCGAGGATAAAAATAACGATGCGGCATCATGAACGGCTCCAGGTGGTATCTCTGCACGAGGAGCATGGAGTCTCGGAGCTCCGGGTCCTCGGTAAATGCCAAGAGATCATAGTAAACCTCCCCGTGAAGATCTCTCACCTTGATCGGTATTCCGGGGATGGGCACAAGGAAATGGGCGCGACAATGGATGCATGGGATAGGTCAGGGGCTCCGGCAATGCCACGATAAAGGCCCGGTGGGGGGTGGCGCGGGGTCTGAGTGGATGACTCCCACCGGGCTGAAGTCGGGGGCCCTCTTGAGCGACGAGGGCCGCCCCGAGGGGTACGGCCTCGGATGTGGTGGAGATGTTGGGTGGAGCCCAGAGCCAGAATTATAAATCTCCCAGCTGACGGGGGCCATAGAGGGATGAGCCCTCCCACCGACCAGCCGATGGCAGCACATACATAGCGACGGCGTGGCGATGGAAGCGACGGTACGTGGGAGGGTGGCGGCTGCGGGGAGGCCGGGATTGACCGGAGGCCGCCGGCGGCCTTCAGGCGTGGCGCGCGGCGGCCGGGGCATGGCTGGGGTCGCCGGCAACAGGTGCTCTGGAGTGGGCGACGGGGGGGAAGGAGGTCCCGGCGCACCAGCGACGAGAGGAAGGAATAGGCCCACGAGTCTTCGCCATTCTTTGGTGGAGGAGATCAAATTTGAGAGGAGGAGGGGAGTTTCGAGCTGGGAGGTGAGTGAAATGAAAATGAAGGACAAAAGGGGTTTATATAAAGGGAGAGGGGGTAGGTGAAAGGTCTTGCCTATTAATGACCATAAATTGGCCATTAAATTGTTGGTTCAAAAAATTAGGGGGAATTCATGACGGCGCGAAGCAGGCTATAGGAATGATGAACAGGTGCACCATCTGGAAATTTCGCCCGAGGAGTCGCGAATTCCGCCGGAGTTCTAAAAAAAATTCTTTACTTCGACCATTTGCAACACTTGCAAAAAATGAAAACCAATAAGATGTGAGTTAAGCTAAAATTGAGAAAATTTTCTAAGAATTTGAAGATATTAGAAAAATCGATTAAAACTTAAAAATAATGTAAAACGAAATTTCATCGAAATTGGAGTGGTTTCAGGTTTCTGCGAACCGCTCCCATTAATGTGTAGCCAAGAGGTTTATAGGGGGTCCAGGAGGAGAAGCTCCTCCATTCTTGTAGTGAGGTGTGCTGTAGTTGAATCCATCTTCTGCTCCTTTGTGTTAAGCATCCTGCTCTTTAGTGGTGGTTGTGGGATCACTGTTGCAGGAGGAGTGACTGGTGTAGTTAGTTTTTCATTAACTGCTTTATTGTCCTTCATCAGTTCTTCCTGCAGTTCTTTGGTACTGTGTTTTCCCACACTGGTACCACTCAAGCATACTTCATCTGATTTCTGCTTCTCATCCTCTACTGACTTATTTTTGTTGCTCAAGTGAAAAATGTTGAGCTCTAGTGTCATGTTGTCGAAGGTGAGCTGCATGACTCCATTCGGAAGTTGATTATGGCATTCAAAGTGGCCAAGAATGGCCTTCCAAGTATGATGAGCACTTGGTTAGTACCCTTTGCTACAAGCTCCGTATCAAGAACCACGAAGTCTACCGGATAATAAAACTTGTCAACCTTCACCAAAACATCCTCCACTATTCCTTTTGGGATTTTCACTGATCGATTAGCTAAGGATAGGGTGATGTTGAAAGTGGAAACTGACTCCCCCAGACCTAGCTGTATTGCAGTATGGCGGTAGGTTGACACTTGGCTCCCGAGATCCGGCGAGTGCCTTATCTATGCAGATCCCTCCAATGTTTACTGAGATGGTGGGGGATCCTGGATCTTTGTATTTCACCAAGGTTTTGCATTGGATGATGGAGCTGACTTGTTCAGTCAGGAAGGCCTTCTTGTCAATGCCCAACCCTTTCTTGACTGTGCACAGATCTTTTAAAATTTTTGCATAGGTAGGGACTTGTTTGATCATGTCAAGCAGTGGGTTGTTCACCTTTACCTGCCTTAGAACTTCTAGGATGCCTTCTTGCTTGGAGGCCTTCTTTTTGCCTCTCAGTGCTTGGGGAAATGGAGGAGGCATGCTTTTCTTCATCGAATCTTCTTTAATGAATATGTGTTCTGGCTCTACTTCCTCTTCTTCTCTGGTCTCTCCAACAGGTTTGGGCACTGGCTGCTCAATTTCCTTACCACTCCTTAAGGTGATAATGGCCTTAACTTCATCCATTTTTGGTGCAGGCTCATTCGTATAGCTTAATTCATGCACTCCCTTAGGATTGGGCAGTGTTTGGGAAGGGAATCTCCCTTGCTCCTTCACCTGCTGCTGATTGGTCGGTCTTGTGATGGATGACTGCAGGGTATCAATTTTCTGATTGAGGCTATTGTGGAGCCCATCAATTCTTTTGCTCATGAAGCTTTCTACATTTTCTATTCATGGTTGGAGGGGCACAGGTAATTCAGTCACTGCCTGTACCTCCTGTTGATTTCTTATTTCAAGTTCTTCCATTCTTCTAGTCAGGGTGGACAACTTAGCCTTTAGTTCCACGTCCTCTGATGGAGAATATATGCCTCCCCTTTGATTTGTTGTGTGCTTCATTCTCTCTACCTCCCTTGGGTTCGGATCATCCCATCCCTTTGAGGTTTCAGCCACATAGTTAAGGAAATCCATGGCTTCATCAGGATTCTTGCTGAGGAAGTCCCCTCCACACATGGTCTCCAAGAGTTATTTCATGGCAGGGGACATTCCATTGTAGAAGTGATTCACCAGCATCCAGGTATCAAAGCCATGGTGAGGCATGACAACGATGGTCTCCATATACCTTTCCGTGATAAATTTCTCAGCATCATGAGCTACAAAGGTATAGATTTGCCTCTTCAAATTATTGGTCTTGTGGGCATTGAAGAACTTCTTCAAAACTTCTGCCTGCAGCTCTGCCCAGTTCCTGATGGTCCTTGGCCTTAGTGAATTAAGCCAAATTTTGGCTTTGTCTTTGAGGGTCAAAGGGAATGCTTTCAACTTCAGCAGCTCCATATCGGTTGCACCCTCTTTGAAAGTTGTGCAAACCTCCTCAAAATCCCAGATGTGTGTGTATGGATTTTCATTTTCCATACCATGAAAAGTTGAGACGGGGGCACCCGGATAAAGGCCTCACTTTGCCACATCCTCGGCGGGGTATAATGCATAAGGGTGCGCTCGCATAGGGTGTAATGATCCCTCATTGCCACGCAGGCATTAGGCTCCCTTTAAAGACCCCCTATTGACTGTGCTCTTCGGTGGGGGCTCCGTCGGATTCTTTGTGCGAGGCTGATTTCCACACCCTTGTTAAGCTGGAGCACTGAGCCTTTCCAATGCACAATAGTGTTTAATCCCCATTGCGTAAAGGCACTATGAACACACCTGACAAGCGAGAAACCAGCAGCAAAACAAGGCTACCAAAAAGGTTGATGTTAGTTAAAATAGAAAAAACAAGGAAAAATCTGTATGAACAGTACAAAATTCCAAATTTCCCTGTAGTGAACTGTAAATGGGGAAAAATGGTAAAATAAAAAAGAAATGAGAATTCACCAATACTTGTGATGTGGATCACAAGTTCACAGCTTCTCTTTCACACTAGGGCACCATCCCCGGCAACGGCGCCATTTGATTTGTTTGGCCAAAGTAGGGTGTTCCGGAATCAACAAAATTTGTATCCTAGGGTTCCTACTGTCGTAGCAGAGCTACTGCAGTATAGTGGTCTAGGGTCGAACACAGGGATGGGTTTTATTCGTGAGAGAAGAGTTGTAGTGGATTGAAAATGGTGTTTCCTCTTTGGATTTCAGGATTTTTACAAAAACAGTGGGTTTCAATGGTTGGCAACTGAACATAAATTGAAATAAAGCATAAAAGAACTCCTTGAAGTCTCGGGCCACTGGGCTTAGGGTTCTAAGTCAACCGACATGTCCTCGGATCTTTTTCCTCGCGTTGGGGAGGATGACCTATAGTCATTTCCCGAACAGGATCTTCATTTAGCTTTAAAACCTAAACCCTATAATTTTTCCTCTTGAACAATGGAATTTAATGAGCATAAATGCTCCCAGACGGTGAGAACACACCTCCTAAACCTACCCTATAGTAACTAATAGGAGACAACTAACTGGGTATCAGTGGATCTAGTGATAAGTATCCACTTTGAACCCAACTTATGAAATACACGTTAGTGAGGGCATGTCTAGGAGATTTTAACCTAAGGTGAGAAGCAGGAACGCAAACACCCATAAATGCTTATATGAAAAGCAAGAGAACAATTAGTTTACCTCAAAACTAGCACCCGGTGGCCTTATAGCGAGATGAGGGCCTTAATAGCCCATCCCTTGATTTGTCATCATCAAGGGGTGTTTGGATGGTGAGAAAGTGCAAGAAAGTGAAGGAAAAGGAGAGAAAATCACACACCAAGGGAAAATTACAAAAATGTGTAAAGGAACCAAAATTACATCAAGGGAAAATTTGTATAAAATCATAAAAGCGAATTAGTAGTCAACAACGAGGAGTGTAGGGGCTTGATGTTGCGAGAATTTGCAACACACCAAAATTTACAGGTTGCGAATTTTCGCAACCCTGCTAAATTTACACTATGCCTTCCTTCTCTTCTGCTTTTTTGCTCCAAATCTCCTCTGGTTCGATCATGCATCTTCGTGGGTTCATCGTGTTTGAATATGATTGAAGATAATGAGGTATTTAGCCTGCAAACTATAAAAAAAATAGCTACAAAATGTGATCGAGTAAGCAAAGCCGGGACCTCGATGTATCAATTAAGGTTATTTAAGTTGATTAGTACACAAAAAGTGCTTAAAACCTGCAATAAATAGGGCTCAAAATATCAATATTTGGGTACTAATCAGAACATTGCCGCGATATTCATTTCATTGTCGCGACAATTATGAAGAAGAGACGTGATGCAGATACTGAAACTTTGTCATGACATTTGAAAAGTTTGTCGCGACAATCACAAAAGAAGAATACTAGTCAGTATTGTTGTGACAAACTCACAACATAGAATTTGGAAGCTTATAAAAAATTTGCAACAATGTCGCTACATTTCGTAACTTTGTCGCGAAAGTGATATATGAAGGGCCAAAAGATGTATAGAGAAAGCTAATGTCGTGAAAAGGCCATGATAGAGCCTAAAGACATACAAGTAAGGCACACCAATGTAAGTGACATAAATACTAACTTTGTCACGACAAGAAGAACGATTGGGCTTGCGTTGAAATCCGCAAATTCAACTTTAGAATTATGACCTATAAGTAAGTAGAAAGAGATGGAAACATTCAAATACTATACGATCAAGAGCTTTTCGAATGATTTCAACGACTTTTAGCTTTTTTGAAGAGTTGAAGACTCTTTGTATATATTTTCTTTTTCTTTTTATTTTCCTTTCGTTTAGAAGTAGAGGTAGATATAAACTGAAATTTCGAGCTGATTACAATATAAATCAAGCTTCATGTGTATCTGAACTAGAGTAAAAATTTGAAATTTTATGGGATTCATTTTTATTCAGTTTTAATTACAATTATAGTGAATTTGTCTGATCAACTATTCATTGTTTCTTGTGATTCACTATGAAAGACTTAGCTATCACGGAAAGGATTTGGTGTTATATTTTTTATTTTATAGTATTTGAGTGAAGGTTCTGGGTATGAAAACTAGGTTTACCTAATTGGTCTTGTTCTTGTAGTGAGTTGTTCTATATATATATATATATATATATATATATATATATATATATGATGCTTTTTACGAAAAGAGTTGTATGCATGTCGATTTCTAGGATCCCTTTGAGTGACACAGAGATGGACTACCTAAGAGCATAAAGCAGTAACTTGGGGTAAAATACATTGATATTGGGAACTAATATACCCAGAGCATCACTTTGATACATCATAAGGAGATGTTCCTAACCTCGACGAGAATTCCCTTCTAGGTGAAAGCGAGTGTGTTTTTCGAGGACTAAGGACCATAATGAGTTATCCAATTTTATTCATGAGGTTTTATTTCAAATCAATTAGAATGATCTTGCTCTGTTAGCTAGGATCCTAATCAAGGATCATGATCTTGATCTAATGGCGGGGGGTGACGCGGGGAGGGTACTCGAGAGGTGTGTGAAGCTCGACCCAGTCTGATTTGGGGGGGTTTGGTCGGTAGGAGTTTAGACGAGGTGATGGGGAAGTACTCGGGAGGTTTATGGAGCTCGACTGTGCTAGAAGGTTGTCTGAGGTAAACGATGAAGCGGGGAAAGTAAAGTCCATGTCATTGCAATGATGTGGAGGTTTAGAGGGGGAAGAGACGGAAAACATTCTCCGCAAGGCTTGACACGTCGGGACATAAAGATTTTTAGAGTTGGGTCAAAGCAGGAGGAAGGCACTTTCTACGAGGTAAAGTAGCCAATAAAAAGACACAGAGCTAGATTTGAGATTCGAGTTTGTGGGAAGAGTAGGACCTTAACCAAAGGAAAACATAAACAATTGAAGACCGCGAGTTTGGATGGGTCGAAGCGTAATGGAATAACCAAATGAGGAACCAAGAGAGAGACCAACTTTGGGCATTTGATTGATTTAAAAAACAGTCGTAGAAAAAGCATACGACTAGAAAGTTAGAGGAATGGAGGCTTGATGCAGGAGAGTGAGACCTATTTCGATAATATGTTGATGTTGGTGTTCAGAATACCCATTATGTTTAAGAGTGTGGGGAGGTGTAGTGAGATGGGTTATACCATGGGTCATAAGGAATGACCGAAGAGCTGGAAATTCACCCCCATTATTGGTGTAAAGTGTTTTAATGGTGGTGTTGAAATAATTTTCAACAAGTTGCTTGAAGGCAACAAAGGTTGAATGAACATCTGATTTATGACGAAATGAATAAAACCAGATATACTTTGTGAAATGGTCAACAAAAATAACGTAGTAATGAAAACCATCAGTAGAGGAAATAGGTGAGGTCCTCACATTAATAAAGATGACATTAAGTGGAGAGGAAGAGGTGATGTTTGATTTAGCAAAAGGTAACTTGTGGCTTTTATTAATATTACGAGCTGAAGAGAACATGCATGTTCTTGAGAAAAGAAATACTTAAAACACTAAGAAATTTTTGAAAAATTGGCAAGGGCGGATGACTGAGACGATTGTGCCATATAGAGATAGTGGGAAGGGAGGATCGAGCTGAGGATGACAAAGCTAGGGCAAAAGACTCAAGGGGGACTTAATTTGGCTAGTAATAGATACCATCTCTATACTGTCCATGAACCAAGGTGACCCTTGTGTGATAATCTTGCACCTGAAAGAAAGTGTAATACCCTAAATTATACCCTGACAGTTTTGTATCTTGTTTAGGGTATAATAAAAGTACATGTATATTTTTCCGGAATAAAATAATGCTAAAAAAAATAAAATAAGCAAAACTCGGAATTAATACAAAAGCCAAGGATAAATTAGTAATTTGTCAATTAAGGACCCAAGTGACATAAGTTAAAGAAACATATGATAAAGTGGAAATATGTTAAATTAGAGTTGCATAATAGAGGCCAAATAAAGGACTTAAATGCAAGAATGGAAAAAAGAATGCAAAAGGGTTTTTGGCGAACATGGCCTTAACTACAAAAGGATAAGACCAAACAATTGTGGTCTTATAATTGAGAAAAGCTAGGAGCTTCGGTAGAAAAAGAAGAGAAAGAGAGAAGAAGAAGAAGAAGAAGAAGAGGATAAGAGAAGAAGAAGAAGAAAAGAAAAGCAAGGTATGGATACTTGTTTGGAGGTTTAGAATACGTCTTTTTGTGTAGAATCCTTGTTTGGAATAAATATTTGAGGTATGGATATTTGATAGAATGGTTGTTTGGTTTGGTTGTGGTCCTCAATTGAGGGAAAATTTTGTATGGAAAATGTTGGGTTTTAGGGAGATCGCATCCATTTTTTAAACCCATGTTGGGTTTTTTTTTTTTTGTTTTAGGGAATCCTTACATTTTGTTTGGCCTGGTCCTCAAATGAGGAGACTTCAATTCTGTCCCTGAAATTTGTCACAGAATAATCCCCTGAACTAGAGTAATTCCGGTTGTTTAAGTCACATAACTTGAGGTTATCTTTGGTCCAGATAAAGGTGATTCAAATTTTTGTACAAAATAGACATCTGGGAGAACAACTGCCATGAAGAAATTATGGTCAAATTATGTCTTTATCATTCCCAGAAAATTTTCAAATATAGGACACAATTCCATATTTTGCTCTCGGAAATTAATCGAGTAGTTAACACCCGAAATATGCCTAGTCGTTTTAGGCATGTTTGGGAAGTATTTTGTAAGCATAATTTGACTGTTTAGAGTGAGTTAAATCACGAAACACATAAGCGAGAGACACAGAAAGTTACAAAACTTAAGGACAAATATGTAAATTGTCAAAAATGGGCTTAAAGTTATAAATTAGGCTGGGCCAAATACAATTTTGGGAACTTGAAATATAAATGGTCAAACATGGGGACCTTTTTGCAATTAAGCTAACCCCAATGGGTTTTATTTAAGGGCCAAACATGGCCTTATCAAATCCATGGGATTTAAAGACCAATTTGGTCTCCAAAGGGCAAAAAGAACAAACCGTGAAGAGAGGAAAGGAGAGCAAAAGATGAGAAGAAGAGGAGGAAGGATTCAAGCCAAGATCAAGCCAAAAAGGTATGGAAACTACTTTGAGTATGAATTAAGTATGGATTTATGGAATTCTAAGGCTTGGTTTGGTTAATAGCTTGTCTCCAAAAGCTAGGGTTTTGTTAGAATTCATTCTAACCTTGGATCTCTTGAATTTAGGGTTGGTAAAACCCCATATGGAACAAGGTAAGTAGGAATCACTCCTTTTGGGTTGGATTCATGGTTAATTTGAAAGCAATTGAGTTAGAGTTTAGAATAAACCCTAACTAATCATCATGGTTGGTTTGAGGATGGGTCATAACCCATGTTGGAATGATTTTGGGGAGAAATTCATGGAAAGGTTTTGAAAGAAGATAGAAATGAGAAAGAAATTGAATAGAAAAAGTGATTCCAAATTGAATTGGGAAAGGATTAGATGTGTGTTGGATGTATAGAATTGATTTGAGTATCAAAGTATGGAAAAATGTGAGTAAGCACATTCTGGGCCCTTTTCCGGAGACTTGTGGCTGAATTTGTTGAACTTGTACGAGTACAACTTGTATTCTAGTCGTTTTGTGACTTGTACGATCTGAAGTTAGACTGTATACCCGGTACAACCCTGTTGTTTTCCTGTTTCGACCAGTTTTGTATTTTGGCCACCTTCGTATTTCTTATCCGATTTAGAGGTGATTCAAGTGGCCATAAAATAGACTTCAGGAGAACAAACCATATTTAATAAGTATCTCCAAATTATGACTCTAGATAGCCAAAAATTCACTCAAAGTGGGGCTATGTGCAAGCCCATCTTCTGCATCAGTTGATCATAGAGGATTCCCGATTGATTCGAACGTAAGTTGAGTTCCGGTGCTCCGATTTGGGTGATTCCAATTGGAAATGAACCCTTAGAACCTTAGCTTTAAAGGATCACAAAGAACCAGTGTCAAATATGGAAACAAGGCACTGGAAAAATTAATAATTCAACCTATCCCTCGGTAAAATCGGTAAACCGACTAGTTGGCATGAAAATGCCATAACTTGAGTTTGGATGATCCAATTGGATTGATTCCAATTCCTAAGAAAAATAGATTCATAGAGGGACTAGAATACATGAATGATATTGAGCATCATATCGTATAAGTATATGAAATGCCGTATGGAATAGGCATAGTATGAATATGAGATGAAATATGAAATATGAACCTAAAATGACAACATGTCATAAACACATAATGTGGCTAAGAAGGCCTATTATAAGATAGTAAGTTATTAAACTCATATAATTGTAAAATTGCCTAAGACAGTTATTGAATGACATGGCACCTTTGCTACGTGGGCAGACGCGTATAGTACTTGGTACTCTACGATTAGTCACGACTGACGCACTCTCACGATCGATGCTTGGCACATTGTTCGCCGGTACTCTCTGATTAGTGCGAAGCGGCACTCTACGTCGTCTTGACACATTAGTACCAGTACTCTCGATTAGTGCGGCATTTCGATCTGTGTGTACCTTCGGTACTTATTGTGGTGTGTCCTACTCATTCCGTATTACTGGTTTAGGCAATCTAACAATTATATGATAAGACTCTGAATAATGAATAAGAAATGAATATAGTAAAAGATGCGAATGTACCTACAGTACCTACGTATATGTTAGAATGTACCCATGGGTACATCGTATATGATACGTAGTACCTACGGGTACCTCATTATTTGCTCACGCGTAGTACTGCGGGTACTTTTGTACACGTAACATCTGCAATGGTACCTACGGGTACTTCGGTATACTCGGCTACGTAACTCCTATGGGAGATCAGAGATAAGTATAAGTCAATGATACCTACGGGTACTCAGGTATCGGTAACACGATTATAAGTCGGTAGTACCCTAAAGAGGGTACTCTCGTATCAATAAAATAAGTATAAGTTTTGTAGTACCCCTGGTGCTCTCGTATCGGAGAAAATAAGTATAGGATTACATAAAATAGTATAAATCCCGGTCGTACCTACGAATTCTTAAGGTATAATGAATGCGTGATGCATTGCCTCACAGAAGACTAATGTTCGTATCTGTATAAGTCTGATCCGACCTTGTATGTGATATGATCCTGATGCGTTCGACTCTATCATTTACCTCTGAGTCACCTTCGCAAGAATAAGATCCGAAATACAAGAATCAGTTCTGTAACACATGTCTAAGATACGTAAGGCAGATAAGTCTGTACTGTTATAAGTTCTGTAAGACAAGTATAAGTTCCGTAATATACATGTAAGATCTGAAATACATGTATAAGTTCTGTAATACATGTATAAAATCCGAAATACATGTACATGCTTACCGTATCTGAGGATAAGATCGAAATACGGAATAAACTACGTAGTACAAGTAGAGATCGTAAAGATAAGACGAGCTCACGTAAATACAAAAGTATAAGATAAAGTACCAATAATTTACGTAATACCTACGGGTATCTCCGTATAAGCTCCGGATAATGATAAACTCCGTAGTACCTACGGGTACTCCCGTATAAGTATAGGTATACGTTAACCTAGTTCTTGTTGGGATATGGTAACACAAGGTTGGTATCGGAAACGGACATTGTTCAGTAAGTACTTACGGGTGCTCCCATATAAGATTAAGTTCGCGAAATCAGGTAGCAATTTCAAGTAATCTCACGTGATACCTCGGTGCCTCAGACAGGTGTAAGCTCGTAGGATAAGTATGGATACGTAAGCTCCTACGGAGATCGGAATGGCTCGATGCGGTATCACGAGGAAATCGAGAATAAGAAATAAGATCAAAAGCTGTATAAGTATAAGACCGGATAAGAATAAGTTTGTGTGAGTATAAAGATCCAATAAAGGATAAGTGCATATGAAGTGTACATTCACGAGTAAGTATAAGATTGTTATAAGTATAAGTTGATCTTAGTTAATAAGGAATACGAATAAGCATAATATGGATCTATGGGAGACACAAAAATTCTGGTAAAAACCCACGAGTCTAGTTGAATAAATTATTTTGATGACCTGAAATAGGAACCCGACACAGAAATCCAGAAAATGTGAGTATGTAAAAGAGATGAATTGGATGCCTTGCCATTGCATATGTCCCGAAATTTGCTCACGAATATGATCGACACATTATATATCGGTTTTATATGATTCATGATGATTTTGATATTTGTTTTACGTTATAAGTTTATCATGGTCGATCCTAAATGCATGTGCATCGGTATAAGTTATAAGATATGCTTCCCACTAAGCGTAAACCTTAGCCGCGGGTTTTTAATCCGTGTGGAGTGCGAGGAGAAGACATCAAGCAAACATCATATCACAGTGGGCTGACACACTTGTAAGTTCACTATGTAGGTTCGGTCGCCAGTTGTAAAATGTGAAAGTATAGTTTTTTGTGTATTTGTAAATGGGACTCGATTATATGTGTCTGAATTTTGATGGACACCACCTCCGATGGTAGCTCCTTAATATGTATATGATATTTGGATTACATTTATAAGATGTGGGTCATACCACGGTACCCTGATTAAAAAAAAATAAAAATAATCGGGTAAAGAGTCCCGATCCCAGTCTACACCTCGAACTCGGTTGAATCCATGTCAATTCGAACAGGATTAGGGGGTGTGACAGTGAAATATTTAGACTATATATCCCAAATTAAAAGTCCAAATGACATGATGTTTAAACCATAAGAAAATTAAGACATAGTGGTATATTGAGTTAGAAGATCACTTTCACTAACAATCCCGTTTACTAGGTCAAAATTGTAGTCGAAAATAGACTTAGGAGCGCATGGAAACTGTTCGACGAGAAATAGTTACAGGCGAAATTGTATAAAGGTTATATAAATGTTGTTATATGAAATAATGCATCATAGTAATATGATCGGGATAACATATGTTATGAAAGCTAAAAAGAATACAAGTATGAATTTTTATATGTAAACATACGATTAAATGCTGAGATTATTTATTAATGAATATCTCATATGTATACATGATATCAGTAATTATTCATGTATATGAGATATCTTTTACGATACACAGATTGTTAAGAAAACATAATGGCTTGGTATGCATTTATGACGGGGTAGTTGGATCGGTAGTAGGGATCGATTCTTTGTAGCATCACATCTTTATAAAATGTCGAGGCCCCATTTGGGTCTATGACATAGATCCCATTTAGATCATTATAGCGGCCCCATTTGGGTCATACAAATAGAAATCACTGTCTCATATAGTGATAGCAACGAGATACATCTGAGTTCTCACGTATCCTTAGGTATATCATGTGAAACATAAAAAGCAAATGACAAGAATAATGCAAATGATTTGAATATGATAAAATGACATTATATGACATGATATGAAGCATAGCACTACTGTCTTGATGACAAAGTATCTTGTATGAAACAACGAAATGTATATGAACAATGATAAGTAAATATAGAGTATGTATGTGTAAATTACATGTATGAAATATGTAAAGCATGGGTATAAGTATATGATGTGTTAAATGTATATGCATGTCTAAAGTGTGATGATCCTTATTGGGGTTGTTCACAGTGGCTTTGACCCACTAAGCTATAAACAGCACGGGTGTTTCATCAGGTGTAGGTACAAAAAGAAGGCATTAGAATCTGGGACAATCACGGATAGGTAACAAAGGTCAACACAATACTAGGTGCCCAGAACCTCTATGGTCTATTTTGTATATGTATTTTTTTTTTGTAAAAACAATGTAAAAAGTTTTTATATGTTGAACACTCCGAATTTATGGAGTTTGAATATATTTTGTAATCCGCTGCTACAAAATATATTTCTAGTCAAATGTTTCACTGTATATGAATTAACAAGTTTATAGCAAACAAGAATAAAAATAAAAAAATAAAAAATAAATAAAGACACCTTAGCCTAACACCGGGTGCCGAGTTGGGGGCCTCACAAGTTGGTGGTATCAGGGCCAAGGTTTAGGTGGCTCTGGAATATAGTATATGATAGAAAAGCATGTGTTTAGTAATGTGTTTGCCTAATGTGGATGTCCTTGTGTTTTGGATAGATGGATGGAGTCTCGAGATTCGGAAATTTGAAGAAGCGGTGAGAGTGTTAACCTAGGAGATCGAGGTTACTGCTTTGGATCCTTCGAGATCTTTTAGAAGTGAGAGTCATGCCCGGTAGGGCCAAATGAATCCTTCTTGAGGATATCTGAGGACTGTGTTTGAATTGTGAAGATTGACAGCTCCCAAAGCCCCAATAGACATGATAAGAAGACATGGGGCTGAAGAATTATGGTTGGAAAATCTGTAAAGAATAATGGAGAAGGTGAGATGTCCTCCCAATCGAAGAGTGACATGTGCAGTTTCTCTATTGCAAGGTAGTGCGTATGATTGGTGGAAGCTAGTGTTAAGGAGTCCGAGGCTTCTAGATCCCATACCATGGGAGTTTTGATCAGTTTAGGAGCGAATATGTATCACGATATGTATGGAGACGAGGTGGGCAGTTCTTGAATTTGAAGCAAAGGAACTTATTAGTGGCGGAATATGAGAAAGAATTCAACCATCTTAACAAGTATGCACCTGAATCAGTCCTCATTGAGGCATTTCGATGTAGACAAAATGACGATGGACTAAATGAGTCCATAAAAAGATATCTGGCGCCTGTGACAGTACTCCAACAAGTAAATTTCTATAGGTTGGTTCAAGCGATAATGAAAGTGGAGAAATATGAGGCAAGTAGTAGAGAAAGATTTCAAAAGAGGAAGCTTTTTAGAGGAACTTCTTCCTCCTCGGGTAAAAGAGCTAGAGAGTCCCAAACTGAGTCAGTACATAGTTCTGCCACAAGGGGAAGAAGACAAGGAAATACAGTAGTACCTAGCATTGGTAGAGGTGCTTCAGTGGGACCAGCAGAAACTCCAGAGTGCCCTCATTGCCATCGACAACATTTGGGAGTTGCGGATTGTTGGCGGAGATTAGCGGATGTGGAAGCACTTAACATTTTATGGAAAATTGTCCCCGAGGTCGAGGGATAATGGGGAATCCTCGAGAGGTAACAGCGAGAGGGGTCGCGATTGCCACGCCGTCGACTTGAGATAGAGTGGGAGTCGAGGGCGAGTAACGCGGGGACGAGTACGTGATCGATGACCGATCCATATACCGCACGCGCATATGCCGAGACTCGTGGATGAGATGCAAAAATGTTGTTGTATAATTCTCTTTATGGTATTGAAATGCATGCATTAATAGACCCTAGATCTACTCATTCATATGTATGCATTGAGAATGCGTTTGATAAGATGACAGCTATGGAGCAGCTATCATATGATATGTCTGTAACCAATCCTTTAGGGCATAGTGTCAATGTGAATAGAGTGTATAAGAATTGCCCTATAATTATTCATGATAGAGAATTTTTTGCTGATTTGATTACTCTACCATTTAGTGAATTTGATTTGATTTTGGGAATGGTTGTTGTCTAAACAGGCTATATTAGGTGTGACAAAAAGGCATTGAATTGCTTAGATGTTACGTCGATGCAGTGATAGTACATGGTGTTCGCTGCATTGATGTCGATGTTATTTCGACTATCTGGCAGATGATTCTTTGAAAAGGATTTAAGGCCTTTTTAGATTTGGTGTGACTTTCTAAAGAGGTCAAATAAATTGGAAAATATGCAGTTGTGAAAGATTTTCTGAATGTATTCCCAAAGTTACTTGGTATTCCACAGAAAGAGAAGTGGATTTATCTGTGAGATTTTCAGGAATAGCTCTACTTCTAGGAGGGCACCATACGGGATGGCTCGATTGAGTTGAAAGAGCTAAGATTCAGCTACAAGGGCTTGGATAAAGGGTTTATCGACCAGTGTTTCTCCTAGGAGTGTACTGTTTTGTTCGTGAAGAAATATGGCACCTACAGTGTGCACATTGAAATTATCGGCAAATCAATAAGGTGACAGTGAAAAACAAATACCCATTGTCGAGAATTGAAGATCTCTTTGATCAGTTAAAAGGAGCAGGTGTCTTCTCAAAGACAAACCTGCGATCAGGGTACTATCAACTAAGAGTGAAAGATGTCAATGTGTCGAAGATAGCATTCAGAACTCGATATGGCCATCATAAGTACTTGGTAATGCCATTTGGGTTGACTAATGCCTTGAAGCGACATTCATGGATTTTATTAATAGAGTGTTTCGACCCTATTTAGATCAGTTTGTCATGGTCTTTATTGATGATATATTGGTATATTCCAGAGATGAGCAAGAGCATGAGAAACATTTGAAAATAGTTCTATAGACTTTGAGAGAGAAGAAGTTGTATGCTAAGCTTAGAAAATGTGATTTTTGGCTAAAGGAAGTTTCATTCCTAGGCCATATTGTGTCTGTTGAGGGTATAAGAGTTGATCCTGCTAAGATTAAAGTTGTGGTGAATTGGAAACCACCTTGAAGTGTGACCGAAGTGAGAAGTTTCTTGGGCCTAGTAGGATATTATAGAAGATTTATTGAAGGATTCTGCGCCATAGCTTCTCCCTCCTTTAAATTGCGAGGAAAGGAAAGAAGTAAAGTTAAGTGGGCAGAGATAAATGTCAAGATAGTTTTTGAGGCGGAGTTGAAGAAATCTTTAGTTGAAGCACTAGTATTGTGTGATCTACCCAGGAAAAGAGTATATACGTCTAGTGATGTTTCAAGAATTGGTCTAGGTTATGTATTGTCTGAAGATGGTAAGTTGTGGCATATGCATCAGAGCAGTTAAACACATAAGGTGAAGTATACACATGATTTAGGTGAAGTTTGTATTAGTAGTATGTTCTTTGAAGATATGGCGACACTACTTATATGGTGAAAAATGCAGAATTTATACAAATCATAAAAGTCTCAAATATTTGTTAACGCAGAAGGAGCTTAATTTGAGACAACGGAGTTGGTTGGGGTTGTTCAAAGGTTATGACTGCATAATAGACTACCACCCTGGAAAAGCTAATGTGGTAGTAGATGCCTTAAGTAGAAAGGCAATGGCAACTTTGTTAATACAGCGCAGAGAATGGAGAATAGTATCTGATGGAACTATATTAGCTCAATTAAAAGCGCCTTTGTTTTAAAACAGAAATGATTCTGAGATGCTCCGGGGAAAATGATGTGAGATGTAGAAAGAGATACGGATGGTCGAGAGATGGTGATAAATGATTTTCCCGATTAAAGCTGGAAGTTTGTATTTCTAGAATAGATTATGTGTGTCAGGCGATAATGACTACAAAGAAAAGTTACTATATGAAGCTCATGTCTGATTATTTACCATGCATCTAGGTAACAAGATGTACTAGGATTTGAAAGCAGTATTGGTGGAAGGGAATGAAAAGGGGATGTGACAAGTACGTGTCTAAAATGTTTGGCGATGTCAACAAGTAAAAGTTAGGCATCGTACCATCCGGTATGTTAAATCTGTTGGTTCCAATAGTGGAAGTGGGACAATATTATTTATGGATTATGTGTATGGTTGATTCTCTTAAAGTGCTATTTTATACTTAGTAATATAGGTTTAAGCACTTTGTGTCTTAATATCTAATTAACCCAATTGGCATGTTAAGGACCTAGTAAGGCTACTAATCAAATTTTGTAGCAAGTTTTGTTGTTTTTGCAAGCTTTTTATACCATAGAGAGGGATTCAGCTCAACCATGGAGAATCCAGGATTCAGCCTTTAATAGGCGCCGTCGAAAACAAGAAGAAAAGATAGCGAGCGAAAGAAAAGGACGAGACGTGAGATTGCCCTTCCTGCGCCATGTTCCTCATCCTTTTTGGCTTTTGACTTTTTGTCATTTTGTTGTCTCCACTGATTTGCATTGTGAAGGGTTTGTTTTATTTATTTTGGTAATTTGTAAGGGGTTGTTTATAAGCCCCGGATAAAAGACTGTAAGGGGCGATCTTCATCAATAAAGTGGCGGGAAACTTTCCTCTCTTCCCGCTTTTTCTCATTTTCTCTTTTTCTCATTTTTCCCTCACTTTTCTCTGCTTTCCACTAGCCAAACACCCTCAGGATGACAACTCGGAGGATGAGTCTTCAGAACCTCTCCTTGAAGAAGAAGATGCTGGGTGCGAGGATCTGGCGGTGAGGGTTCCATGTTTTTCCACATGAAGTATCCACTACAGGTTCTTGTTCTCCTTTTTAACTTTAGGTTTTGACCCCTTTCGAGTCACCTTAAATGATTATTACTTGGTAAGCTTTTGGGCTCATTGGATGCTTAATGTTAGATCCATTGATGTTTGTTAGTTATCATTTATGATCCATTGTAAGGTGAGTTAAGGTGACTTGTGTTTTTAATAGTGGAAACACTAATGTGAGTGGATGCCATTTCAAAGGATATTTATTAAGGGTCAATCTTTATAGCTAAATGAAGATCCAATTCGGGAAATGACTATGGAGTCATCCTCTCCAGCAACGAGAAGGACCTAGAAAACCTCGGTTGCCTAGGAATCCAACTTGATGACCCTAACACTTCAAGGAGTTTTATTTTACAATTTTTTACTTATTTCATTTTCAGTTTTCAACCAATTCAACTCACTGTTTTTACAAAAACCCTGAATCAAAACCAAATTCACCATTTTGGACTTAAATGCAAATCATTTGTGCCAAGAAAACCCATCCCTGTGTTCAACCCTAGAGCCACTATACTGTAGTAGCCATGCTACGGTAGTAGGAGGAATTAGGCTTATAAATTTTGTTGATTTAGGACCACCTCCATGCTTGCCCACAAATCAAATGGTGTTGTTGTCAGGGATGGTGCCTAAGTGCAAATGACAACATAAGTAACACTTGTGATCCTCATCATAAGTATTGGTGAATTTCTTTTATCATATTTTTTTTATATATTTTATTGTCAATTATTTTTTTAGTTTCATTTCACTTAAAAAAAAAAAAAGAGCTAACACCATTAGGTAAGTTGTTTCCCTTGTTATGCGGTGTTTGCCACATTCTTCTGAGGAGTGCGTATTCGATGGATTAGAAATCCATAAAGGCGGGTTGATCAAAGTCTTTATTCTACGAGGCAATTCCTAAGTTTGAATCTTTGCTTACGTCTGGCCCGTATCTTGAAATTGTTCCAAGCGTGGGAACTAATGTTGTCGAGCATTATACTCTGCATGAGGTGCGGTCATTTCCACGGGTGGCTTCTGAGTGATTCTTAAGTTACTTTACAAATGAATGTTAAATTAAAATCTGGGGTTTGTGATTGATTGATTAAGTAACCGGTTAACTTAACTATTTAAAAAACAAGAAGAGGCGAATGATAGGATCATAGGTTTTCTCGCACCGACTGAGTAATACCCACCTCTTACTCACGATCTCATATAGAAGCCATTGATGAATGGTCTTCGGCCCAGGAAAATATCACATTAAAAAGCGTTTATAAGACAAAAGAACAATTGACGTTACAAACACTTGTTTAAATTTTCTTGGACTCTTAATCGCATTTGCGATCAGAAAGCCCAGTGTGTAGAGAGTCTACTTGTTCACACGTTTTCAAGAAGGTAAACTAAGGTTTTATAAGATTTTTCGCAGTAGTTTAGCATCATACAATCCCATTGAAGCACAAAAGGAATTGAGGGTACATTGCCTTGGAAGAGTGAGTTTCCACCATTAGAACCCTATCATGGAGGGTTTAGAACTCCATTAAAACCGAGAGTCGATTCATGATTAATAAAACACTAATCGTAAATGTGACTTGAGAAATAACACTCCAATTGCAAGGTTGGGATATCAAAAACACATAATCCTGTAAAAAAAATACCAATTTATAGAAACCAACTGAAAGATTACAAGTGACTAAAGACTCAGAATCTGAAGAAAACTAAGTACTCTACTCTATGAACCCTAGCAAAAAAAACTCCAAACGTTGAAGCCCGGACCTAGAATCCCTTTCTCCTTAACTCTACAAAAGTGGGCCATCTGAGTTCTCATTAGTGATCTCAAAGTGGTGGTCGAGAAGGCGAGGTGCCTTTTACACCAAGATTGAAATTTTGCTCAAATCCGGCAAAGATCGCGTATTTAGTGCAGGTACCAAAAGTGCCTTGGTGCTCACGACCTTGGGGTACAGTACCACTATATTTGATGCTGGTACACCCACTTTGCCTCATAGCTACTCCCTCTTCAGCATGCTTTTCAGGCCTCTGACAACGATGATTTACATTTGTTCTGCAGGCAGAACCGCTACGAAAATGTGCAGGACTCAAAAAAACACACACGCATAAAAGCAGCTAGAAAGGTCAAAAGCACCTAATCTACACAAAATGAGAGCAAAACATGAGCTGGGGGGGAGGGGGGGGAGAATTAAAACCCTATATAAATGTTGCACTTTTATGTATGGCGCTAGCAATCAAAGATCTCAATGATTAAAATAGGAGTAAGAGGCATCATGTTCCTTTTTGTGACCCCTCCTAATTGTTGGCACCGAGCATAGGTTTTGCAAAAATCAAAGTAGTCTTTAAAAGTAGGCGATAAAGAAACCGAAACTGCGAGGATTTTCCGCCGTTTTCTTCTTGAGAGAAATTCCCTCCACAAGCTCTAAGTGGCAGAAGGTTAGTACCCCAATTTGATCGTCATTGGATACACACCTTCTCATCAATTGGTCCGGACAGTATTTAAACAAGTATGGGTCATCAAAGTAGTATTTCTTTATGTCCACAAAAAATTTCCTCTTTTGCTGAGAGGTCCATTGGGGTGGAATCTGTCATGTCACTAGATAGTTTACTATGTCCGCATACCATGGGCAGTGGACAAAAGCAAAATGTTGCTCATCAGGGAAAGTGTCGCCTATGGTGAGCCCTCGAGTATTAGGTGAACTACTTGAGACAGGTGGTCAGCTACCACATTCTCAACTCCCTTCTTATCCTTAATAGTCAAGTTAAATTCTTGATAGAGTAGGATCCACCTTGTCAAAAGAGGCTTAGTATCTGGCAGAAACTAGAGTACTTCAACGCTGCATGATCAGTGAAAGTAGTTCTGGGGAGACCCTGATACGACTGGACTTTTTCTAGGGCAAAGGCAACTGACCAAGAACTCTTTTTCCGTAGTTGTGTAATTGGATTAGGCGGAATCCCAAGTCTTGCGGCATAGTAGATCATAAAAGCTTTATCTTCCACTTTGTCCCAAGCAGCCTATGGCATAATCACTAGCGTCATACATGATCTGGGAGTTCCCGGTGGAGATCAACTCAACTGGCTATCCACCTCTATTCCTTCTTCGATACTATGTGTCCTAGCACAATCCCTTGTGTCACCATGAAGTGACACTTATACGGTCGACACTAAATTCTTCTCGACACCTCTCCGGTACCCTCAGTGAATTCTCCGAGGGCATCCCTCATACCGTCTCCAAAAACGAAATAAGTCCATGAAAATCTCCAAAATGTGTTCTATCATATCACTGAAAATCCCCATCATGCACCGCTGGAAGGTTCTTGGCGCATTACATAATTCGAAGGGCATTTTCCTGAAGGCAAATGTTCCAAAAGGGCAGGTGAACATGGTTTTCTCTTGGTCTTCTAAGGCTATCTCAATTTGATTATACCCCGAGTACCTCGTCTAGAAAACAATAAAATTCATGCCACCTTGCTCTCTCCGACATTTGATCCACAAAGGTGAAATGATCTTTCCTAGTGCCGTATTGAGTTTCCTATAATTACATGCACACCCTCAACCTGTGGTGACCCACATGGGAATTAGCTCATTGTGTTCATTTTCTAATAACCCAGTTTATTAGGGAGCTACTTAGGTTGGGTGACCCACTTGCTATAATGGAATTAAATAACACCACCGCGTCCGATGATTTTAAGACCTCTTTCTTGACTCTTTCATGATTGGGATTCGATCGTATTTGTGGTTGTCTAGAGGGTTTGACATCCTCTTCAGTGAATCTTGTGTGCAAATCAAGGGCTGATTCCTTAATTATCTGTAATTGTCCATCTATAAGGCGGTTTTGTGGGTTCTCGATATCTCTAAAGTTTATTCTCTTGATCGACTCTAAAGGAGGATATGATTAAAGTTTCTTCTACCCACAGGAATGCATATTGAGATCGATGGTAGGGTTTCAACTCAAGTTTAGGTGGTTTCTCTTCGAAGGTAACACACGTCTCGATTGGTGGCGATTTCGAATCGGGTGCCCACCCATTTGCTTCGATACCTTCTTTGTGCTTTCGAATATGGATGCGAAACTCCCGATGAGGATGTGGTTACCTCCTCGACACAACTTGGGCTTACTAGATAAGACTTGAGAGGATCATCATATGAAACATGATCTACATAGTTCTGCACAACAGAGTCTATCATATTTACCTCACAGACGTCTTCATCATCCCCTATCTCCTTGATAACATTGAAGATATTCAAATTAACAGTCATGTTACTGAAAGATAATGTCATTAGTCCTCCCCTACAGTGTATGATGGCGTGCTTGGTGGCCAAGGAAATATTCTAAGAATCACTTGGAGCGGTCCCGCTTGATTCACCACAGGTTGAGTGTCAAGAACAACAAAGTCTATAGGAAAGTAGAACTTGTCTACTTACACCAATACATCCTTCACTATCCCCCTAGGAATTTTCACACTACGGTCAACTAGTTGGAGGGTGATATTAGTCGGTTCTAACTCTCCCAACCCTAGCTCAACATATACCGAGTATGGCAACAAGTTAACACTCGCTCCCAAGTTCACTAGAGCATGTCCTAATTTAAAAGAATTCCACTATATAAAATAGTGGGGCTTCTGAGTCTTTCTATTTTGGGGAGCAAATTGTTGGGATCAGGGAGGTGGATTGTTAGGTCATGAATGCATCCTTGTTGACACCTAGTTTTCTTTTTACAGTGCACAAGTGTTTCAAAAACTTGGCATATGACGGGATTTGCTTAATGGAATCCAATAAAGGAATGTTCAACTTAACCTGTTTGAACAACTCATAGATTTCATAGTGATTGTTCACTTTCTTAGGGGCTCTCAACCTATGAGGGTATGGAGTGGGAGGGATATGGGAGGCCTTGTCTTTTTCTGGCTCAACATCAACAACATCTGCTCTAGGAACGTGAGGCTTGTCAGACACCTCATCATCCCTTAGTGGTTCATTTTGCACATCTTGTATTGTTTCCTTGGGCTGAATGGTTTTGTCGATTATTTTCCACTTGAAGTGGTGGCTTGACCTTGCAATGTTCAAAGGTGCCATCGCTTGGACCTGAGGCTCCAACACTATTTTGACCTTGGGGGTTTTGGATGGTTTGAGAAGGGAGTTTCCCTTTTTCTTGTTGAAAATTTCCCATAGAAGAGGTCGGCTTAGTGATTTGGGATCTGACATCATTCAAGGCGGTTCGAAATTCAGTGTTGGTGGATTGTTGAGCCGAACTATTGTATACCAATGTCCTCCAAACTTCTCTTATGTGTGGAGGTTGGTAAGGCTGTGGGTTGAATTCCCTTGAGCGAGGGTCTGAGCCTTGGTTAGAGTTCACGGGAAATCCTTAGGGGCCATGATTTTGGAACGGAGGGCTTGAGTTGAAAAACCTTGGTTTTGGAAGTTTTGGGCTTGAATTTGTTGAGCAAGTGTGGCTTGGAGCCCCCCTCATTATCAACTAAGATTCGGTGCTTACCCCTGGATTATAAGTTTCGAGCATGGAGAATTGGAAAGGGCTTCCTTTGGTAATTAAGAGCATTAGCTTGCTCTATTTGGATTGCTCCTTGACTTGAGAGTTAGGGAAGTGTAGATGAGTGAGTGGGGTCATACCATGGAAGTGCATGGCTCCTCCACTCCTAGGTCCCCATAGGCACCAAAGGTACCTAGAATTTACAACAGGATTACCTCATTCACCTTTTTCAATTCTATGGTCTCCAACTTCCTAGTTAAGTTGGCTATTTTCTCTTACAGGTCATCATTCTCTCTTAAGTGATGGATTCCTCCCCCTGTAGGTGTACTACGCACTTTAGCGATATCTAAGGAAGTATTAGTCTCCCAAGTTCGAGCATTATCTGCTATTGTATCGAAAAATTGAACTGCCTCCTTGACACTTTTCTCATAGAACTCCCCCGCACACATCATTTGGATGTATTGTTTGTTATTCAAGGACCGTCCTTAGTGAAAATACGCACAAATTTGTCAACATCAAACCATGATGAGGGAAGTGGAGGTCCTTATATCTTTCCATCTGGCGGCAAAAGGTTCACCCGGTTTTGGAAAAGTTTTGGATTGCTCACATGAGTGCATTGAATGCGTCGCGGGAGAGGAAGAATTTATTCAGGAATTCATTTCGCATGTCTTCCCAGTAAAGTGAATTGGGGCGCAAGCGGTGAAACCATATGGCCTTTTCCTTCGGAGAGGCAGAATAAAACCATACAAATTATATGGAGGCGATCCTGTAGAAAGGAAAGCCTTTGCAAACATCTCAAAATCTCTCATGAATGAGTAGGGGTTCTCGAAATTGACCTTAATACGAGGAGAAGGCGAATCATCTCAGACTTTATAAGGAATTGGTTAGCCACTTCAGGTAGGCGAATACATGAATTTGTTGTGGTTCTTTGAGGTTGTAGAATCTCTCGGAGGATTCTTTCCACGTAAGGTAAAGGGGTAGGGGGAGCCTGATATTAATTGTGCTGAAAATTAACATTTCCCCCTCTGGCAGGGTTCAGGTGGTGCGAAACACCATCTCCTTGTTGTGGAGGTTCATGGAGTCTTGTGGGTCATCGGGCAACATGAGCATTTGGATTAAAAAGAGAGTTGCGATTCTGGGATAGTCCATTTAAGGTGTAGGGTTATGTTGAAACAAATGTCTTACTATGGATTCTTTAGAATCTCTTGGAGGTACAATTCTTACAACTCGGCGTTGCTCGTTGTGAGCCCAAACCGACATGCGCTAAGCTTACCCCAACTAGACAGATATCCACTTAGATTATTTACACAAACGAATTAAAAAGAAAAGGTAGAGAACGTATCGGATTTGCAATGCAATTGCAAATTACCACTATCTCTCTCTGGATCCATTGAGGTGCTCACCACTCCGTATGGCGCGAAAATGCTTCGTCTATTTCATATGCTGAAATTATTCCCAATGTGGAACTAATGTTGTCAAGCATTATACTCACGTAAGGAGTCACGGGTCATTCCACAGGAGTGGTTTCCTAGGTGATCCTTGGGATTAACTACCTAATGAATGTCGTTTAAAGTAAAATCTGGGGTTTGTGATTGATTGATTAGTGTAGTTAGCAACAATTTAAAAACAAGAAGGCGAATGATAGGATCATAGGTTTCGCTCACCACCGACTAGGTAATACCCACCTCTTACTCTGATCATCTAGGGGCAATGGCTGGTCTTCGACGGAAGATATCACATTAAAAGCGTTTACAAGACAAAGAACAATTAAGCAATTACAAACACTTGTTTAGACGATTTGCTTGGACTCTTAGTCTGCATTTGCGATCAAGCATAACGTGTACCAAGAGTCTCTCATTCACATGTTGTAAAGAAGAAGCCAAACTAAGTGATTCGTGCTTACATGATAGGGTTCGGATCCAACAATATTTATATCTGATCTGTGCCGTAGCAAACTCTTTGCGGTATAATTAGTCTAAGGGTCGGAGCTTCGGGGATGGGTTTTCTTCGTACAAATGACTCACAATTGATTGAAACTGGTGAATTTTCAGTTTGGATTTGTGATTTTTTAAAAACAGTGGGAGTTGGTGGTTTAAAACTGAAAATAAAAACAAGTTAAAAAAATTTGTAAAATAGAATTCCTTGTAGTGTTAGGTCATTAGGGCTGGGGTCCTGGGGCAACTGAGGTTCTCCAGGGTCTTTTCCTCGCGTTAGGGAGGATGACATATAGTCATCTCCCAAACCGGTTCTTCATTCAGCGTAAAGCGACCACTAAGCTAACTATCTTTGAAAATTTTGGCATTTACTTCACTTGATGGTCTGGACGATTGAATAACATCACCTTGATTCACTTTCCCATTTAATAAATGATAACTAATAGATATCACGTATCTAACAATAAGCATACAATGAACCTAAATCTTACCAAGTATTGGCTATTTCTGATGAAGCAAGAAGGATGAAACCTAAAATTTAGGGAAAATAAAAATATCATTGAGATAAGCCTTAATAACCATAGATGATAACTAACGGATGTCAATAGATCTACCAATAAGCATCCAATGAACCCAAAAGCTTATCAAATACTAATCATTCAAAGCAACCCAAACGGATTAAAGCCTACGTTTGACTAAAACCATAAACGGTAGAAAATACCTCCGTTAGAACATGGAAAAACCCTCAGTTGTCTTCGATCCCCTGCCTAGTGGCCGTCCACCCCAAGGAAAAGGGGTTTTAGCCGCTCATCCTCCGAGTTGTCATCTTCGGAGGGTGTTTGGTTGCCCAGAAAGTGCCGAGAAAATGAAAGAAAAATGCAAGAAAAGGAGAGAAAGTGGAAATGGTGGAAAAGCGGAGGTAGCTTCTCCCTAATTTATTCATTAAGTGTTTTGTACAACATCAGCGAGGCTTAAATAGATTGCTTCAGTGTATGAGGAGAATACAAAAAGAAACCAAAATAAAAGCCATTACAAGGGACAAACTTGGAAGAAACAAAATTAGAACAAAAGGCACAAATTCAGCAGGCTATTGAAATTCCAATAGAGACACGGGATGAATAGTAGCGGACGGAGAACAATTTCACGGAGTTGTGACCAAAATTTGCTCTGCGATCAGTACCTGTACAATTTTCTGCTCTTCTTTCCTCTTGGTCTCTGATCAACGATGTTGAGTTTGACTCGAATTCTTCATGCTTCAATCGACTCAACAATTTTGGCACGATTAGCTCGCAAAAACTACAAAATTAGCCACAAAATGTGATCAGTAGAATAGCAGAGACCTTAATGTGTAAATCGGGTTAATTACAATGATTAGTACACAAAAAGCACTCAAAACCTATAATAAATAGGGTTCAAAATAGCACTTTTGAGCTACTAATCACACTGACCTACACATTGCTAGTCCTTAGCAATGTGAAAAAAAAGAAAAGAAAGAGAGAGTACAAAAACAATAACAAAATTGCTATTTGAAAAGGTTTGTAGATGAGTAATGCCTAACCTAGTAGAATCATCAAAGCCTTGCCCAATAACTATCTTGAGAGAATGAATGCCATACAAATTATGAGTAACAAGAGCCTCCATCTCGGTGAATCAACGAGAAGCTTCACAAAATCTAAGTGTTTGTTTAGTCGGTTCTCACTTGATAAAAACGTCAAGCGCACTCTCCCAACACAGCCTCTTGCTTACAACCTAGCATGCTAACCAACCTAAATAGATGAGGACCCACTCTTATTCCACAACTTCTTTTTTTTTTTTGCGTTGTAGGGTGCGTCTTCGAGAATCGACCTCGCAAGTCCATGTAACGAGGGATCTCTGGGTGACTCCCAACCAATTAAGGCTTAGGGCACCAAGTCCGCAAGGATCTTTCGACCACAAACTCTTCGAGGTTTCACCTCGGACTTGAATGATTTTGAGACTCCAGCACCTCCTGACTTACTCGGCTCACCTATCCACCCATGTAGCTAGCACTGAGTCGGTGGCTCCCAACCAGTTGGCTTAGGGCACCAGGCTTTAAAGGCTTTCGCCATATACCCCTTGGACCATGCTTGGGTTTCAAGGCAAAGCGTTGCAATTTTTCTTCTTTTTCTTTTCTTTTTCTTTTTCATTTCTTTTTATTTTGGAAGACACATTGGCCTACTATTCATGGGGGGTCATAACACAATAAGGTGGTCCTTGAAACTAGAATTGGGATTATTGCAAAGCTTAGGAGGCTAAGCGGGTTTTAGATTATTGAAGAAACTTGATGTGCATGGTGTATGGTTAAAGGTGGAAAAAAAGTGTAAAGAAAACAACAAGAATTCAATAACCATTCACTTTCGACTAGGCATGGAACCAATCAACATCAATAGGAATTGGACAAAGTTTCAATTTTCAAACCACGGGTTAGGCAAAACCACAAAAAAGTAGGTGCGGAGTTTTGAACAAAATAAGTTGTATAGTATATGACTTCACAAAAAAAAAAAACCCGATGAAGCCAGAACATCACGAAATGGGCTTGCTCAAAGAAATAGTAACAAAAACATAAGTGCAAAAGCCACTTCCTTCACTAACTCTCCCCTCCCCCATCCCGACAAATATCTCATTGTCGCAATGGAATTTGGGATTGGAAAGTTAGGGAAGGAAGTGTTACCTCCTTAATGAGATGTGATCTTTGTTGGATAGGAGACTTCGCAAGCTTTTCATCGACACCTTATTCACTCCGTTTGGGCTTCAAATAAACAAGTTAGGAGAAGAAAAGAGAGGAAAAAAGTGACCAATTGGAGCATTTTGAAAATTAAACCTTCATAATAATTTCAAAAGTGTACTTTCTGGCTATATTTGGATTCTACACTCTCTAAGCTTTCCAACGATACCAAAAACTCCTAAAACAGAGTTCGGATGAAAAAGTTATGAGCGAAACAAAATCGGGAAGGCCAAAGCTTGGGAAGTAGCGAAAAATTTATTAACATCTTGAAATTTACGCTATGATATGAAAATTTCACATAACTGAAAATTTCATAATTATAGCGAAAACTTTTTTTATTTTTATTTTTAAAATAAATAAAATAAAATAAAATTATTAATAATAATAAAAAAACGATTTTTTTTTTGTAGAGAGACAAATTTTTTTTTAATATAAAAATAAAAATAAAATTTTTTTTTGATAAGTAAAATAAAATAATAATAATAATAAAAACAAATTTTTTTTTTTTTTTTTACTTACCCTACTATTCAAATTTTTGTCTTTTATAGAGAGACATCCGTACAAAATTTTTTTGCTACATAGCAGAAATTTAGCTATGTGGCAAAAAACCACAGTTTCATTTTTGCGAAAATTTTCTTGTGTGCGAAATTTTTCTTCCCTTTCCTCCTAACTGTGATGATCTTCATTCTGCTTCAAAAATGCTCAAAGCTGTAAAAAATAATACAAGAAGAATTAAAAAAATTGCGAGAAAAGTGAAAAACAAGCTAGAACAAAGATTAGCAAAATTTTGAGAAAATCTAAGAAGAAAACTATAAATCCAAATAAAATAAAATAAAACAAGAAAATTAAAACAAAAGTGGAGACTATGCTCCCCCAAACTAGTCATAGGCCTTTGTTCTTTGGAGCTAAGCGGAGCTTAGAAATCTTGAGGTTCGGGTGTAATCAGAATGACACAGGAACCATCCGTTGTGCCATGCGATATGGCTTATTTGCCATTCTTTTGATGTAGTGGCAAAAGCAGTGCAATGACCACTAATTTCTTGAGGTTGTGGCGAGCGGTGCAATTGGTGTAGCCTTTCCGGGGGTTGGTTGTCTTCTTGACGGGGATACATTGAGTCTGAGACGAGGGTAAATTATGCTCTTGGTGAGTGCCACTTTGCTCCTTTCCATACCTTCCTTACTTTCGACAAGGGAAGGATTTCTTCTTTCTTCTCCGTGGATACACAACAGCACAAATACCTAAGGATTCGGATGACCCTGGCGGTGACCTTTGCTTTCGTCCACCATGGTGTCACTCAACCGCTCTTCCTCTGGATTTTCTCCATGCCAGTGAGCATGTTTGCGACTAGCAAGCTTTGAAATGAATGCTACTGGGTTGTCCGATTTACGCTCATTTTCACTGAAGTCCATCAATTCTCTTATTTACATTATTTTCCATAGTGTCAATTTTCGACTTAGTGAGCATTGATTGTCCTCGTGGCTTCCACAAAGTTACCGTAGCTTGGTAAGGTCAGAATGACACAACTCAACTTGAGAAATTAATTGTATGTGGTGGTTGTGGCGGTGGCTGAGGTTGAGAGCATCTTGTGGAGGGCTTGAGGGGGTCCATGGTGGGGGAACACTGCCATTGGTACGCTCATCCATTGGTCTCTATAATCCCTCATAAGACTGTTGGGTTTGGATTTCTCCCCGAGGGGTGCGATTACGCCATGGAAGGTTTCACGTAATCCTCGTGGACATGTATGCTCTGGGTTTCTCTCCATAAGGTACTCACTATCTTTTGTTCTCCTTGGGTGTTCCATTTGATTCTAGTTAAACCAGTAAAACATGGATTCTAGTACGGCAAAAACATAGCTGCAGACAACCGCAAAAAAATCCTGCGGCTCTTTGTTTTTAATTGAAATAAATAATGCCTTGACTAAAATATGAAAATTGCTAATACTTGTGATGAGGATCACAAGTGTTCAACGAGTCATCATTCGCGCAGGCACCATCGGCAACGCGCCATTTGATTCATGCATAATGGGTTCCGGATCAATAATATCTATATCTAAATCCCTCTTTTGCCGTGAAAAACCTCTTGATACGTAGTGATCTAGGGTCGAACTCAAGGATGGGTTTTCTTTACGTACAAATGACTCACCGGGTTGATTGAAGCTAGTGAATTCGGTTGGATTTGGGATGTTGTTAAAAAACAGTGGGAGTTGGTGGTTTTAAAACTGAAAAGAAATAAAACAAGTTAAAAATTTGGCAAAAATAGAATTCCTTGTAGTGTTAGGTCGTAGAATTTGGGGTCTGGGGCAAGCGAGGTTCTCGGGGTCTTTTCCTACTTGGGGAGGATGACATATAGTCATCTCCCCAAGCCAGGTTCTTTCATTTAGCGCCAAGCCCGACCCTAAATAACTATCTTTGAAAATTTGGCATTTTGCTTCCCCCTTTGATGGTCTCTCGGACGGTGAATAACATCACCTTGATTCACTTTCCCACGGCTAATAAATGATAACTAATGAATGTCCATGTATCTAACAATAAGCATACAATAAACCTAAAAACGTTACCAAGTATTGGCAATTCTGATGAAGCAGAGGGATCAAACCTAAAATTTGGGGAAAATAAAAATATCCTTAAATCGCCTTACAACCCATGAATGATAGCACTTGGATGTGATAGATCTGCAATGGCATCCAATGAACCCAAAAGCTTATCAAATACTAATCATTCAAAAGCAACGAAGGGTTAAAGCCTACGTTTGGCGAGAACCATAGCGGTAGAAAATACCTCCGTTAGAACATGGAAAAACCCTCGGTTGCCTTGATCCCACCTGCTTGATGTACGTCCACCCCAAGGAAAAGGGGTTTTAGCCGCTCATCCTCTGAGTTGTCATCCTCGGAGGGTGTTTGGTTGCCTAGAAAGTGCCGAGAAAATGAAAGAAAAATGCAAGAAAAGGAGAGAAAGTGGAAATGATGGAAAAAACGGGGGAGCTGAAAGCTTCTCCCCCCGATTTATTCATTAAGTGTTTTGTACAAAGCATCACTGAGGCTTAAATAGGTGCTCAGTGTATGGGAAATTACAAAAGAAACCAAAATAAAAAGCCATTACAAGGGACAAACTTGGAAGAAATAAAAATTGGAACAAAGGCACAATTCAGGGCAGCGGGAATTCAACAGGCCGCAGGGATGAATAAGTGGCGGCGGGGCACAATTTCACAGTTGTATTGAATTTGCTCTGTTCATTTTCTTTGTTTTCTACTCTTCTTTCCTCTTGTTGTCTGATCTACGATCAGGTCGAGCTCGAATTCTTCATGCTTGGATCGACTCAACAATTTTAGCTGCAGATTAGCTCCTTAAAAACTACAAAATTAGCCACAAATGCGATCGGTATAATAGAGGCTGTAAATGTGTAAATCGGGTTAATTACAATGATTAATACACAAAAAGCACTCAAAACCTATAATAAATAGGGTTCAAAATAGCACTTTTTGGGCACTAATCACTAAGGTTTTATAAGATTTTCCGCAAGTGTTTAGCATCGTATAATCCCATTGAAGCACAAAAGAGGAATTGAGGGTTGTTACCTTGAAGGAGGTGAGTTTCCACCATTAAAATCGAGAGTCAATTCATGATTAATAAAACAACTAATCGTAAATGTGACTTGAGAAATAACACTTGATTGCAAGGTTGGGATATCAAATAGATCCGTAAAAAATACCAAGTTGTAAAAACTAACTAAAAGATTTTAAGTGACTAAGACTCAAAATCAGAAGAAAACTAAGTACTCTACTCTATGAACCCTAGCAAAAAAGACTCAAACGTTCAGCCCAGACCACAGAATCACTTATCATAACTTTCGACCTAAAGGGGGCTTAAATACAGTTCTCATTAGTGATCTCGAAGTGGTGGTCGAAAGACGAGCGTTCCCTTGCACCATGATTGAAATTCTACTCAAATCCGATAGAGATTGCATGTTGGTACCGGTACAAGTAAGTGTGGTACTGGTGCCAGTACCTTGGTACTCTGACAGAGATCTTGTGCTACTATATTTGAGAATGCTGGTACCACTTGCCTGCTGCTTGCTCCTCTTAGCACTACGGGACTCACCAAGCCAGTGGCTTTAATCGGCAATGATGATCTACATTTATTCTCTGGAACCGAACCGCTACGAAAATGTGCACGAGACTCGAAAAACCTGCACACACATAAAAACGCTAGAAAAGGTCAAAAGCACCTATTCTACACAAAATGAGAGCAAAACATGAGCTGGGGGTGGGGAAGGGGAAGAAGGGGATTAAACCCTATATAAATGTTACTTTATGTATCCAACAAAATACTAACCCAATGGAACATCTAGGGAAAGGCAACACAATTAGTATCTAGTAGGAAGAGACCTACTAATGCATATGGAATGTGGGGATTACAGACACCCTCCCGACTAATACTTTCCCGTATAAAAGCGTCATAAAATGACAAGTTGGGGAACCACCTAGAATTTCTCATGGAAACCAAGACCTCCACAGTATGAATTTCCTACACACTCACAGTATGCTTCTTCATCTCAGCCTCAACCACCGTAGTCAACCTCTCCAATTGAACAAGCCATGCTGGACCTTAGCAAGCTTCTTGGTGACTTTGTGGAAAAGAAAAAGACAATCAATGCTGATTGGCAAGCCTTGAAATTGAAGTCCATCAATTCTCTTGTCCACATTGTCACCATATCCATAGCCACACTAAGGACAATGTTGAATTTGGTGGGGGGGAGAGTTAAGGAAGGAAGTGTTGTTTTATGTTTTTGAGCAAGTCTTTTTGTTTAGTTGAATGGCTTGCTAGTTAGTTTTTACAATATAATGCATGTTTTTTTAGTTTCTAGTTCTTGCTTTACAGTTTCGATTTTCGAGAGAAAACATTTTTGTAATGTAGAGTGAAATTGAAATTTTTTGTTCCAATGTTGTTGATGTTAGAATTGTGTTATCTAGTGATTCATGATGCGGTGGTGTGCCAGAATCAACAAAATTTATAACCTAATTCCTTCTACTGTCGTAGCATAGCTACTGTAGTATAATGGCTCTAGGGTCGAACACAGGGATGGGTTTTCTTCGTGTAAATGATTTGCAGTTGGTTCAAAAAGGTGAATTTCACTTTGGATTAGGGGTGTTGTAAAAACAGTGGACGTGAATGGTTGGCAGGATGGAAATAAGAGCGGAAGCCAAAATGAAAAAGAGCTCCTTGAAGCATCGGGCTACTGGGGTTGAGGTCCTAGGGTAAATGAGAGGTTCTCGGGTCCTTTTCCTCGCGTTGGGGAGGATGACTTATAGTCATTTCTCGAACCGGATATTCATTTGGCTATCAAAACTGAACCCTAATAATTTTTCCTTTTGAAATATAGCATTTAATGAGCATAAAGGCTCTACGCATTAAAGCACATCACTAAGAATTTACTATAGCAACCTAATGAAGGCAACTAATGAATCTCAATGGATCTAGCAATAAGCATCCATTGAACCCTAAAAGCTTGCCAAATACAGGTTAATCAACGTACATTTAAGAGATTTAAATCTAGAGTGAGAGATGGAAACATAAATGACAATAAATGCTTGCATTAAAAACAGAGAACCAACATTTTACCTCAAAACCCTAGCCCAGTAGCCCTCATCTTCAAGGATGGATGGAGTTTAGCCAACCATCCCTTGAGTTGTCATCCTCAAGGGTGTTTGGCAGCAGAGAAAATGAAAGAAAAGTAAAGAAAATGAGGAAAAGAGAAGGAGCGGGAAAACTCCCACCTAACACTGTGTATTCAGACAAAAAAAATCAGAATATCTCTACAATATTTGGTTTGAGCTTATATAGTGCTCAAATAAGCAAAAATACAAAAATACCCTCAATACCCATAATACATGAAAGGCAAAATTGGAAAAAAAATCACAAAAAGGAAGTCAAACGGGTCAAACGGGGGCAAAAAAAAAAAAAATCACAAATGTAGGAGCAACTTTCGCACCTAGAAAATTTGTGAATTGAAAATGCGTAGCACATGAAATTTCACACTTCATTTTCCTTGCCTCTTCTGCTCTTATTTCCTTCCGATTTCTGATATGGAATGCTGAGTTCAACTCGAATTCTTCTTCCTTGGATCAACTCAACAAATTTGGCATAAATAGCTTGCAAAAACTACAAAATTAACCACAAAACGCCATTAGTAGAATAGTCGGGACCTTAATGTGCAAATCGGGTTAATTTAGTTGATATGTACACAAAAAGTGCTCAAAACCTATAATAAATAAGGCTCGAAATAGCACTATTTGGGCACTAATCACTCCCCCCAACCGACACATTGATAGTCCCTTAGCAATGAAAGACAGAAAGAGAAAGCAAACAGAAAAATAGCAAAATTTTGTTCTAAAAAAAAATGGTATTTCAAAAAGTATGTGGATGAGTAATGCCTAACCCTCAATGAGAATCACTGAAACCCTGCCCAATAACCATCTCGAGAGAATGAATGTCATACAGAATTCAGCATCAAAAGAGTTTCCTTTCCTAGAGAATCAACCTATAACTTCCACCAAAATCTAAGTGTTTATGTTATTAGTTTTCAACGATAAGCTGTAGCGCACTCTCTGACAGCTTTTGCCCTGACCTAGTACACTAGTGACCTAAGATCAGGGACTCACTCTTATTCCACAATTCTTTTTATGTTGTAGGGTGCATCTTGAGGAATTGATACCACTAAAGTCCATGCAGGGATTGCAGATGACTCCCCAACCCGATTGGGTTTAGGGCATCGAGTCAAAGGATCATAACCCACGAGCTCTTCGGGTTTCACCAGGACTACGAGATGATTTCAAGACTCCAGCACCTACAACTTGCTAAACCTCACCCATCCATCCATGTAATGAGCACTAAGTTGGTGACTCCCAACCAGTTGGCTTAGGGCACCAGGCTTTGGAAGACTCATTGGCCTTCTTTTCCTGGGGGTCCTTAACATATTGAAGGTAGTAAATGAAACTAGGATAGGCTTTTGCAAGATTTAGGAGGCTAGGCTATTTTTCAGCTTAGTGTTGAAACCTTATGTGCAAAGTGTGCAGTTAGCTAGAGGTGGAAGAAAAAGGGTTGAAAGCAATAAGAATTTAAATAATCATCCGCTTAATTAAGCATGGAATCAATCTAACATCAACATCATTGGACAATGTTTCAATTTTTCAAACTACAAGTTAGGCAAAACATAAAAAAAAAAGGGTGTAATTTTTTGCAAGCCCGAGTGTGAAATTGTATGGTATGTATAAAGATATATGACTATATTTTCAACTTTACAAAAAAAAAATTGATAGCTTCACAACCAAAACAAACAACTACACAAACAGAAACTAAACAGTAAGTCATTAATCTTCATAAAAAAAACTTGCTCAAAATAGCAACAAAACATAAATGTAAAAGCCACTTCCTTCGCTAACTCTCCCCCCAACCAAATGTCACATTATCCTCAATGGGGCTCAGATTGGAAAGTTAGAGAAGCAAGTGCTACCTTCTCAATGGTGAGCAACTGGTGGTATGTCATCCTCTGTATGGGCAGTGAGAGATCTTGGTGAAGGCTGGAGGAGGAGATCTGCTTCACTGGCTGTTTGGCTCTTTGGGAGGATCGTCACGAAGATGCTGGCGGGTCTTGTGGAGAGAGATAGGAGGCGGGCCAAGTGATACGAGATGCAGGGGATGGGGCCTGGTTACGTGCAAGTGGAGGTGGTCTGAGCGACGGCGGCCTCTGTGCTTGTCATCCTCTCAACTAAGGCTGTATGGGCAGCCGTAAAAGATGCTGACGTGGCTGAGAAGGTGCGGAGTGCATCCATAATAGCGAGAAAATCCCAAGTGGATATGGAGATGTCTTCTTTGTGGGCGATGTACTAGGGTCAGCGCTCACAGGAGATGGGCAACGGAGGTGCGAGAGGATGCCCTACGGCCGTAGTTAATAAAGCATTGACTGGCAGGAGGCGTGGATGGTGCGTACGGGGCTCCTACGTATCATAAAGATGGTCAACTACTATATCCTCAGCTATGTCCTGAGGTGGGAGGTTCTAAGCACGGGGCAAAAGATGCCACCTATCAACAATAAGGATGACCTCACAATGTTGGAGGTGCACCAATCGAGCTCGGCGGAAGCCCGTATGCTCAACACCCGACACCAGTGGCCTCGGAAGCGGGAAGGTAATGATTCAACTTGGGTGGGTTCTTGCGGTGGACCTTGTCGCCGAGTGGAATGGGATGTCATGAAGCCAGCGGTGAACCAAAAACAACCCGGATGCGATATAGAGCTTTGCGAGATAGCTCATCTCCGTTGTACGGTATGTTGGAGTGGGAAGAGGTTGGACCGCAGTATATGGTTTACAAGGAGCATACTCGGGGGAAGTTGTCTCCGGAAAAGTATAGACCACTAACATTACGTCATGTAATATGCGAACCATCTCCCCAGAGCAGGGGTGGGGCCATAGCACATGTGGTCATTGCCAGGTTGGCTAGGACGGCGAGTAGATGCGGCCTGTGTCGGCGGCTTAAAGTGTCCCCCTCACGGCCATGGCTTGTGGTCGGTAGGTGCGGTTCTTGTCTTGTGCCTTTTCGGTCTGGCTGGTAACTCTTCTTGTTGCAAGGGGTGGCAATGTGAGCATACCATGGGGCATTTTCCACTAGCAACAAGGACTCCTTAGGAAACTCATCATTAATTGGAGGGTTGTAGGTGTTGTGTGCTATGGTTAGTCGTGAGAGATGATCTGCAACAACATTCTCCACCCCTTTTTTATCCTTGATCTACAGGTTGAATTCTTGAAGGAGGAGGACCCACCTAATAAGTCTAGCCTTGGCATTTTGCTTTGTGAGAAGGTACTTCAAAGCCGAATGGTCTATGACGATTATAATGTCTAACCCTACCAAGTATGCACGAACTTTGTCCAAGGCATAGACCACTGCTAGCATCTCTTTCTCTATGGTGGTGTAATTCCTGCATGCCTCGTTGACGTTTGCTTGCATAGTAGACCACATAGGGTTTTCCTTCTTCTCTCTGCTCGAGAACTACTCCAATGGCTAGGTCGCTTGCATTGCACATAACCTCGAAAGGTAACTTCCAGTTGGGGGCTCTAACTATTGGTGCAGTGGTTAAGTAGGCCTTGAGCTCCAAGCTCTTCGCGATCTTCTTAAGCGGGTGGCATCAACTATAGGTGGCTTATAAGAAACGACAATTTTTGAAAAATCCTTGATGAACCTCTTATAAAAGCCTGCATGCCCTAAGAATTGCCTCACAGTCTTCACATTCATGGGAAAAGGCAGTTTGGAAATCAGTTCAATTTTTGCCTTATCAACCTCAATTCCTTTGTTGGAAATAATATGTCCCAACTGAATTCTGGTTTGACCGCCAAAATGGAATTTTTCCTAATTCAGCACCAAGTTCTTCTCAATACATTTATGCAGGACTGTTTCCAAGTTGATCAAGCATTCTTCGAAGATCCCTCCATAAACTGTAATATCATCCATGTACACTTCCATATTGTGCTCCACCAAAATCAGCAGAGAATGCGAGCATGCATCATTTGAATATGGTAGGGGCATTACCGCGAACCAAAGGGCATCCTCCTATGGGCATATGTGCGAATGGGCAAGTGAAGGTGGTCTTCCTCACGGTCTTCGACAGCAATCTCAATCTGGGTAGCTTTGAATAGCCATCCCGGGAAGGTAAAGGGTTGGCCAAATTTTTTTTAAGGTAAATTAAAGTGAAGGGTAGAGGGAAGTGATCCTTTCTTGTCACCTCATTCAACCTTCTATAATCAATACATACCCTCGACACGTGGTAAGACGGGTGGAGCATTTCCTCTCACTTCTCATTATGCGTGTAGTTGCAGCGTTTTTTTGGCACAACTAGGTTGGACTCACCCAAGTGCTATCGGATATGGAATTAAATGATGCAGGCTTGTAGCAATTTTAGGACACGCACGTACCACCTCCTTAGTGTGAGGGATTGATCTCCTCTGTGGTGCATGCGATTTTTGCTTCCTCCTCCAAGCAGTTATGATGTTATTGCAAATTGTTGGGCTAATTCCCTTTAGGTCAGTGATTTTCCACCAGCCGCTGCTTGTTCTCCTTGAGGATGTCTGGTAAGACATTTTTCTGTAAAGTATTGAAGAGCGAGGAGGATAAGACCACTAGGCATTGCCTGTTTCTTCTAAGTGTATATTTTGGTTACGGCAGGAAGGGCTTGAGATCAACTTTGAGACTCATTGATTCCTTCCTCCATCAGCAAAGGTAGGATTTCTTCCTTCTTTCTCCACGACCTCTGCACAATATACAACTCTTGGGTTCCCTACAGCTCTTCAGAACACTCAGATAATTCCTCAATCAACACATCTTACAATTGTTCTTTGCTCGACTTGTTCTCTAGGATAGTGTCAGTGTAAACCTCTGGACCTCTTCCACTGATTTGCATATGCTTTTGCTCAAGTGGAAGATATTGACCTCCCTAAGTATGTTCTCGAATGTAAAGTTTATAAATCCATTTCGGTAATTAATGATTACATTGGAGTGGCTAGGAATAGTCTTAGAGATGATTGGCACATAATTAGTCCCCATTGCAACCGGTTTTGTATCAAGCACAACAAAGTCTATAGGATAGTAGAATTTGTATACTTGTATTAAAACATCCACCACAGTGCCCTTTGGTATTTTTATGGATCTATCTGCAAGGGAAAATGTGATGGAAGTGGGCTTAGCTCTCGAGCCAGTCTTATACGAATAGAGGCGGTAGGTTGACACTGGCTCCCCGAGTCTAGTAGTGCCTTTTCTACACAAGTACTCTGGAAGTATTCACGAGATGGTAGGGCAACCCGGATCTTTGTATTTTACTAGAGTCTTGCACTGAATGATGGCACTTACTTGTTCTATCCGGAAGGCCTTCATGTCAACATTTAACCCTCTCTTCACGTTGCACAAGTCCTTCAAATTTTTTGCATAAGTTGGAACCTGTTTGATCATGTCTAGTAGGGGGATGTTGACCTTCACCTGCCTTAGCACTTCTAGAATCTCAGCCTAGTTGATGGCCTCCCTCTTGCTTTTTAGTTCTTGAGGAAAAGGTGGAGGTGTGCTCTTCTTCACTACATCTTCTTTAATCACTAACTCCTCTAGTTCTGCTTCTTTTGCCTCATGGCCTTTTTCTGTTGGTTTAGGGACTGGCTGTTCAACCTCCTTTCCACTTCTCAAAGTGATCACTGCCTTGACTTCATCTATCCTGGAAGTTGGTTTGTTGGAAGAGCTCAATTCATGCACTCCCCTGGGATTAAGCTGTGTCTGGGAAGGAAATTTTCCCTTTTCCTGTACTTGCAGCTGGTTAGTCAACCTTGAAATTGAACCTTTATGATTATCGAACTTTTAAGCCATTTCGTTTGAAGCCCGTCCATTCCCGGCTTTGTTAAGAGTGCTTTCCATAGTGTTGATTCTACGATTGCTTTGGACATTATTTCCTTTGCACTCTTCTACACATTGAGTCAATTGCACATTATTTGCCTTTTATCCTATAAAATTTCCCCTGACCCTCCCGGATTTAGAATAGCTTGCTCAAATAGAGATGGGGATGGTGGTGGCTATGGTTGAGATGAGGAACCACATTGTTGTCTTGCACCAAGGGGTACATATGCTGGAGGGTTTGGCTTCCAGGAGAGGTTAGGATGGTTTCTCCAGTTAGGGTTATATATGTTGCTGTATGGGGCATTGGTTTGGGCTTGTGGCTATCGTATTGGCTTATTCAGCCCCGTCATATCCTCGCGGAAGGAGCTTGGTTAGTGATGTCTTTCTCCTTAGTGATCGATTGGATTTAGCAAATGGGCGAAATTTGGATGTGTCTGAGGGGCCTCGATTCTTTGCTGTGCCTCATGTTGATTTCTCATTTCTAACTCCTCAACTTTCTAGCTAAGATTGGATAAGCTTTACCTTCATTTCCATATCCTCAGGAAGTGAGTGCATGCCTCCTTTAAATTGGTTTGCGAGGTCGTCCTCTACGGCTCCTCTGGGGTTTGGTTCATCCCATGCTTTGGATGTCTCGGCCACATAATTCAGGAAATCCATGGCTTCTTCTGGATTTTTACTCATGAAGTACCCTCCACACATAGTTTCCAACAACTGCTTCATGGTAGGGGACATCCCATCATAGAAATGGTCGAGTAGAAACCATGTGTCAAAGCCATAGTGAGGGTAGGCACCAATGGTTTCCAAATACCTTTCCCGGCCAACGATCAGAATTTCTCATTTTCATGAGAACACAAAGGTGTAAATCTGCCTCTTTAGACTATTGGTTCTATGTGTGGAGAAATTTTTTTTCAAAAATTCAGCTTGCAATTTTGCCCAGTTTCTAATGGACCTCGGCCTCAAAGAGTTGAGCCATAATTTTTTCCTATCCTTCAAAGTCAGTGTAAAGACTTTTAACCTCATTAGGTCATGCTCGGTGACACCCTCCTTAAATGTGTTACGAGACCTCTTCAAGCAGGATGTGCATATATGGATTTTCATTTTCCATTCCATGGAAGGTTGGGAAAAGAGGCACTAGGTAGGGTGTAACAATCATGTCTTTTGAAGGAGGCATAACGCATGAGGGTGCACTTACCCTTGGAGGATGTATATGATCCCTCATTATATGCATTGGGATTTTTGTGAACCCCCTGTTGGCTTTGCTGTTCCTCAGGTGGAGGCTCCATCTGTTGACTGTTCAAGCTCACTTCACAGCTTTGTTCTTGTGGAGCACTGCTCCTTTCTAATCTGCCTGCTATGTTCCTATCCCAGTGGTGCATAAACTCCTATGAAACCAGCACAAAACACAGCAAGAGATAAAAAAAAAAAAAAAAAAAAAAAAAAAAGGTTTTTCAAAAAGGTTAATGTTAGAAAAATAATTAAGATAGAAATTGTATATGGTTAGGATAAAAATTGAATCAACATAACAGTGAACTGCTAGGAAAAATAAAAGTAAGGACAAAAAGGATTGAAATTTCACCAGTACTTGTGATGTGGATCACAAGTTTAACAAATCAACATTTGCCTGAGGCACCGGCATCGACAATGGCGTATTTGATTCATAATCACCGGTAGGGTTTCTTTGGAATCCAACAAAATTTATAACCTAATTCCTCTATTTGCCGTGGCATAGCTCTTGTGGTATAGTGGCTCTAAATTCGAACACGGGGATGGGTTTTCTTAGTTTAAATGAATTGCGAGTTGGTTTAAAAGGTGAATTTCCCTTTGGATTAAGGTGTTGTAAGCCCCGAGTGGAGGTGAATGGTTTGCAGGATGAAATAAACTGAACTAAAAATATGAAAAACTCCTTGAAGCATCGGGCTACTGGGGTTGAGGTCTTAGGGTAAATGAGAGGTTCTCGGGTCCTTTTCCTCGCATTGGGGAGGATGACCTATAGTCATTTCCCGAACCGGATCTTCATTTGGCTATCAAAAACTGAACCCTAATAATTTTTCCTTTTGAAATATAGCATTTAATGAGCATAAATGCTCCTGGACAGTAAAAGCACATCCTTAATCTACCTACGGTAACTAATAAAGGTAACTAATGAATCTCGATGGATCTAGCAATAAGCATCCACTTTGAACCTAAGCTTGCCAAATACGAGGTTAATCAAAGGTATATTTAAAGATTTAAACCTAAAGTGAGATGAAACATAAATGACAATAAATGCTTACGTAAAGCAGGAGAATTGACATTTTACCTCAAGCCTTCTTGATAGCCCTTCTCTTCAGGATGGAGGGGTTTAGCCCGACCATCCCTTCGGTTGTCATCCTCGAGGATGTTTTGGAAGTCGAGAAAATGAAAGAAAAGCAAAAGAAAATGAGGAAAACGAAGGAGTAGGAAAACTCCCACCCCGGCACTGTGTATTTGTAAAAAAAAATCAAATGTGCTCTGATATTTGGTTTGAGCTTATATTTACAAAATAAAGCAAAAATGCAAAACTACCCTCAATGCCATAACCACATAGAAGGGCAAAGTGGAAAAACACAAAAAGGAAGTCTAAAGGGGGTCAAAAGGGCAAAAAAATCACAAATGCAGGAGCAACTTTCGCACTCTGCGAAAATTTCGCAGGATGCGAAATATTCGCAACCTGCCAAAATTTTCTGCACTTCATTTTCCTTGCCTCTTCTGCTCTTCTTTCCTTATGATTTCTGATTTGCAATGTTGAGTTCGACTCGAATTCTTCGTACTTGGATCGACTCAACAAATTTGGCGTAAATAGCTTGCAAAAACTACAAAATTAGCCACAAAACACAATCAGTAGAATAGCCGGGACCTTAATGTGCAAATCGGGTTAATTCGGTTGATTAGTACACAAAAAGTTCTCAAAACCTATAATAAATATGGCTCAAAATAGCACTGTAATGCCCAGCTTGCAGTATGAGAAATTTAATTTTTGTTCCAATTTTGATGTTAGAATTGTGTTATGCCTAGTTGAGTTGATAACATGTTGAAATTCTTATGGTATTCGACCTTTTTTCTTCCACATTGAACTAACCACACACTGTGCACATTACATTTCATTTATAGGATGAAAAACTGCCTTGACTTAAGCCACACCAAAGTCAGGCCTAGTACCTTTGACCACCTTTAATGGAGTTAGGACCCCTGAATAAAAAAGAAGAGACCAATGAGTCTTTCAAAAAGAAAAAGAAAAGAAAGGACAAGAAAAAGAAAAGAAAAAAAATTGGCGTTGTGTGTCTTGAAACTTGGAGCCGCGGTCCGGTATATGGCGAAAGTCTTTAAAGCCCAGTGCCCTAAACCAATTGGTTGGGAGTCACCGACTTTGTGCTTGTTACATGGGTGAATAGGTAGAGTTTAGCAAATTGTAGGTTCTGGAGTTTTGAACTCATCAAGAGTCTGTGGTGAAACATGAAGAGTTAGTGGTCGAAAGATCCTTATGACTTGATGTCCTAAACCTTAATTGGTTGGGAGTCATCGGTGGACCCTCATTACATGAACACTTGTGAGTTCGATACCCTCAGCATTGCACCCCTACATCAAAAAAAGGAGTTGTGGAATAAGGTAATTTGATTTATTGAGGTTGGTTAGTGCACTAGGTTTAGACAAAATTAGAATTTTGGGAAAGCAGTTTGTTTTTATATTATTTTTGAAACTAATCAAGTTAACGCTTAGGTTTTTGTGGAAGATGTTAGGTTGGTTCTCTAGGAGTTGACATTGTTTTGACACTTGATTTTGCATAGCACACACTCTCCTTGAGATGGTCATTGGACAGGGCTTTGATAACTTCATTGATTTTGAAAACCATTTTTGTGTAGATATATTTATGGCTCATGCTGTTGCTTCTTCTTCTTTCATTGCTAAAGGGGTAACAATGTGTCGATTAAAGGGGTGTGATTACTACTCAAAAAGTGTTATTTTACACCCTTATTAATATAGGTTTTGAGCACTTTTTGTGTACTAATCAGCCAAATTAACCTAATTGGCATGTTAAGGACCTAGCATGGCTACTAATCAAATTTTGTAGAAAGTTTTGTTGTTTTTGCAAGCTTTTTATACCATAGAGAGGGATTCAGCTCAACCATAGAGAATCGAGTTCAACGAGATAGGCTGCAAATCAAAACTAGAAGAAAGATAGCGAGAAAGCAAAGAAAAGAGACGGAGCTGCAAAATTTTAAGTAACTGCGAAATTTCGCGGGTTAGGACTACCGCATTTTGCGGGTTGCAAGGAATTTCTCAACCCTCTTGAGAAATTGTACTCTCACTACGCCTTCATTCACTTGTCTTGCTTTTGACTTTTTGACTTTTTGTCACTTTTGTTTGTCTCCCCGATTTACCCCCATTGTAATAGTGTTTGTTTTGTTATTTTGGTAATTTGTAAGGGGTTTGGTATAAGCTTTGAGACAAGTGATTAGTGCCCAAAAGTGCTATTTTGAGCCCTATTTATTATAGGTTTTGAGTGCTTTTTAATATTGCTAATCATTCTAATTAACCGATTTGCACATCAAAGGTCCTACTATTCTAATGATCGCATTTTTATGGCAAATTTTTGCGGTTTTTGCTGACTAATTAGCTGCCAAAATTGTTGGTCGATCAAGCACGAATTCAAGTCAACAAGACACTGTAAAGGGACGATCTTCATCAATAAAGTGGCGGGAAGCTTTTAGCTCTTCCCGTTTTTTCTCATTTTTATCTTTTTCTCTCATTTTCCCTCACTTTCTCTCACTTTCTCACTAGCCAAACACCCTCCGAGGATGACAACTCGGAGGATGAGCGGCTAGAACCTCTTTCTCCTTGAAGAAGAAGGCTATTGGGTGCAGGATTATGAGGCAGGCTAAGGGTTCCATGTTTTCATGCGTATCCACTCACAATTCTTGTTCTCCTTTTAACTTTAAGATTTGATCCTTTTGAGTCACCTTGAATGGTAATTACTTTGGTATTTTGGGCTCATTGGATGGCAATGTTAGATCTGTGATGTTTGTTAGTTATCATTGATCCATTGTGGGTGAGTCAAGTGACTTGTGTTTAAATGACCGAGAGCACTAATGGCTAGTGGATGCCATTTTTCGAAGGATATTTATTAATGGTCAATTTTTATAGCTAAATGAAGATTCGGTTCGGGAAATGACTATAGGTCATCCTCCCCAACGTGAGGAAAGGACCCTAGACACCCTTAGTTGCCCTAGGAATCCAACCCTAGTGACCTAACACTTCAAAGAGTTCTATTTTACAATTTTTTCCTTATTTCATTTTCAGTTTTCAACCAATTCAACTCACTATTTTTACAAAAACCTTGAATCCAAACCAAATTCACCATTTTGGACTTAACTGCAAGTCGTTTGTGCGAAGAAAACCCATCCATGTGTTCGACCCTAGAGCCACTATACTACAATAGCCATGCTACGACAGTAGGAGGAATTAGGTTTAGAAATTTTGTTGATTTGAGAACCACCTCCACGTGCCTTGCGAATCAATGACTATAGGTCATCCTCCCCAACGTGAGGAAAAGACCCGAGGACCCATAATTACCATTAGGAGCAAGCTAGGTAATTTGGATGCTTAAAGGAATTCTCTTTTATATTTTATTTCATTTCATTTTCATTTTCCAAACATTAAACCTCACTGTTTTTACCAAACCTTAAAATCCAAACCAAATTCACCATTTTGAACCCCATTGTAAGTCATTTGTGAGAAGAAAACCCATCCCTGTGTTCGACCCTAGAGCCATTACACTGCAGTAGCCAAGCTACGATAGTAGAAGGAAATAGGTATAAATTTTGTTGATTCCGGATACCCTACCACACGCAAATCAAATGGCGCCGCTGCCGGGGATGGTGCCTTAGTGCAAATGATGAATTGTTGAACACTTGTGATCCTCATCACAAGTTTTGGTGAATTTTCTTTTATCACTCTTTTTTGCATTTTACAGTTAGTTTTTTTTTTTTTTTAGTTTCATTTCATTAAAAAAAAAAAAGAAAACTAAAACCTTTAGATTTGATTGTTTCTTTGTTGTTTGGTGTTTGCCCTGCTTTTGCTACAGGAGTTTATGCTCTAGTGGTTTAGAAATGTTGAAGGCAGATTTGTGAGAATCAGTATTCCACTGGGAGCATATTCTGAATCAAGCCTGAATTTAGATCAAATGGAGCCTCCACAGGAAGAACAACAGAGCTAGCAGGGAGTGGAGAGGAGCCTCGATACAAAATAGGTCCATGAGGATTCACAGGACACCCTCAGCTGGTGGTGCACCCATCGCAGCATTCCTCAGCTAATGCACCATATGGAAGTGCCACAACTTTGGTTTGGGGAACCACCCAATTTCTCATGTGAAGTGTGGGTATCAGTTCATATCTTGCTCCTCCATCTTAACAACTTCCTTTCTGTACCATTACCAGATTGTATCATATCTTTTAGTTGGTAAACGTACTAGCTTTGGGTGATTGGTGGTGTTTTCTGGGAAGGGGGCGTAATCATCTGGAACTGATCAAGGAGTGCCAACTTTACAATGAAACTAGACAGACAACATGGAAGCCTCAGAACAGATAAGTGTTAAGTGATGTGATGGAAAGATTAACATCTTTTTAATATATTTCAAGGTTCTGATCTTTTCAATGTTATAAGAGGAAGAGTGATTATTTGGTGGAAGTTGCTGCGACAAATGAAACTAGTCTTCTTATTCTGTGAATGGGAAGTAGTGGAAGGCGATTGGAAGAAACTTTGAAAGCCTGTTCTTGAAAGCACTTCAGCTTGGTTTTCGCGCTAGAATCACCTTCTCGACCTAGTGCACATCACCTACACGCAACACTCAACACACGAAACACCTCTTTGCTAAGGCCATCCCATCACGCCTTTGTATTAATACTTTAGGAAGTTAGTGGCCTATGTTCAAACTTTTGCCACTACATCACAGACATTGGCAGCTACTCATATTGCATGAAACACGGTACGATGGCGATACAAAACCATCTTGGTTCGGTTGGAGCACACGGACCTCGGCAATTACTGACTCCACGAGTTTGGCGACCTCACGAGGCTTGAAAGCTGGTTTGGGAAACTTTGTTTGATTTTCTTTGTTTATTTTATGTTATTTTATTTTTGATTTATTTAGTTTTCTCTTTAGATTTCCTCTAATATTAATGTAATCCTTGTTTTTAGCTCATTTTCGTTTCTGCATTTTCTTTAATTTTCCTAGCTTATTTTGCGGGTTTGTGCTTAGAATACGTATGAGGAATTCGGAAGTAAATTTCTCAAGGCTCGTCTGGCGGCAATTTAGCAAAGTGCCTTTGTAAGCGACCATTGTATATATATATATATATATATATATATATATATATATATATATATATATATATATATATATATATATATATATATATTTGTTTTCTCAAAAAATAAAAAAAAATCGCAACCTAGCGAAGAATTCGCGGCAACGCCCCCTTCCCCAAAATTTTTTACTATTTTTTAACGACCAGTGCTTTTTAAATCGAACTCAGTTTTGGATCATTTGGTATCGTTGGAAAGCTTAAGTATAGAATCCAAATATAGCCTGAAATATCACTTTTGAGATTATGATAAGGGAGTAATTTTCAAATTTCTCTAATTGGTACCTTTTAACCTCTCTTTTCTTCTCCCAACTTGATCATTTGAAGCCTAATTGGGGTGAATAAGGCCTCTTTAGGAAGCACATTTTTATCTTTTTGATTTCCATTCTTGTAACATAATCATATTTTCTTTATTAATATTTTTTGTTTAACGCTTTTCACTCTCTTTTTGTTTTTTTTTTTTTTTTTTTTTTGTTTCAAGTGGTTCCTCCTCTCTTTTCTCGAGGTATCACTTCCTTCCTTAAATTTCCATTCCATAACCACATTGAGGACAATGTAGAATTCGGTTGGGGGGAGAGTTAAGGGAGAAAGTGTTGATTTATGTTTTGAACAAATTTATTTTGTTTAGTTGAATGACTTGCTGGTTAGTTTGTTTTTTACAATATAATGCATCTTGTTTTCTAGTTCATGCTTCAGGTTCTCATTTTAAATTTTTTTTTTTTGTAATGCCCAACTTACAGTATAAGAAATTGAAATTTTGTTCCAATGTTGTTGATGTTAGATTGGTGTTATGCTTAGTTGAGTTGATTACATGTTGAAATTCTTATGGTATTCAACCTTTTTTCTTCCACATTGAACTAACCACACACTGTGCACATTAGATTTCATTTATAAGCTGAAAAATTGCCTTGCTTCCTAAGCCCTGCAAAAGTCCAGCTTGGTACTTTTGACCACCTTTAATAGGTCGGGAACCCTGAATAAAAGACCAATTAGTCTTTAAAAAAAAAAAAAGAGAGAGAGAAAAGAAAAAAAAAAAAAATAATTATGACGCTTTGCTTTGAAGCAGAAACCTTGATCTGAGGCATATGGTGAATGTCTTTAAAGCCTGGTGCCCTAAACCAACTGGTTGGGAGTCACCGACTTTGTGCTCGTTACATGGGTGGATGGGTAGAGCTTAGCAAATTGTAGGTGCTAGAGTTTTGAACTCATTAAGGTCGAGGAATTGAAAAACTGAAGAGTTAGTGATCGAAAGATCCTTATGACTTGATGCCTAAACCTTAATTGGTTGGGAGTCATCGGTGGACCCCCATTACATGGACACTTGTGAGTTCGATACCTGGCATTTGCACCCTTCTTAAAAAAAGAAAAGTTATGGAATAAAAGTGGGTGCGTTTATTGAGGGTTGGTTAGAACACTGGGTTTAGATAAAAGCTAGGTTGGGGGGGGAGGACAGTTTGATAATTTATTTTTTGAAACCTAATCAAATCAAACACTTAGGTATTTGTGGAAGGTGTCAGGTTAGTTCTCTAGGAGTTGACACTATTTTGATACTTGAATTTGCATAGCACTTACTCTTCTTGAGACAGTCATTGGTTAGGATTTTGATGACTCTTGCTGAAGGTTGGGTTTTATCCCTCCTTACTTTTGAAAAAATTTTTGTTTACAGATGTTTATAGCTTATCTTGCTTTTGTTTGCTTTCGTCTTCTTCCATTGCTAAGGGACTAGCAATGTGTCGGTTGGGGGGAGTGATTACTACCCAAAAAGTGCTATTTACACCCTTGTTAATACATGTTTTGAGCACTTTTTGCATAGTAAACAACCTAATTAACTGATTGGCATGTGCAGGACCTAGAGACTACTAATTAAAATTTGTGGCAAGTTTGTTGTTTTCACGGGCTTTTATAATGAATGAGGATTCAACTCAACCATGGAGAATCCAAGTTCAACTCATAGCTGCAAATCAAAAACAGGAAGAAGAACAACAGCAGTAACCTGCGACACTTTTCATGCTGCTTTTGCTTTTTGACTTTTTTTTGTCACTTTTTGTATTTCTTCCCAATTTGTCCCCTTGTATCAGTGTTTATTTTGGTTTTTTTGGTATTTTGTATTAGGGGTTGGCTATAAAAGCCCCCAAACTAGACACTGTAAATAATCTTCTTCATTAATAAAGTTTGGCGGGAAGCTTTCAGCTTTTCCCGCTTTTTCTCATTTTCCCTCACTTTCTCTCCCTTTCTCACTAGCCAAACATCCTTTAAGGATGACAACTCAGAGGATGAGTGGCTAGAAACCTTTTCTCCTTGAAGAAGAAGGCCGCTGGGTACAGGATCCTAAGGCAACTGGAGGTTTTCATGGTTTTCACGCAGGTACTCACTAGCAATTTTGTGTTTCCTTTGAACTCTAGGTTTAGATCCCTTAGATTCACCTTGAATGATCCGTATTTGATAATCTTTTAGGGTTTAGTGGATGCTTATTGCTAGATCTACTGAGATTCATTAGTTGTCATCTATTAGTCATTGGAAGGTAATTAGAGAGACTTGTTTTCCTCTGTATGAAACCCAGCAATGCTTAGTGAAATGCATTTCAAAGGATGATTGTTTTGGGTCAATTTTTATAGCTAAATGAAGAACCGGTTCAGGAAATGACTATAGGTCATCCTCCCCAATGCGAGGAAAAGGGCCCGAGGACCCCTCAGTTACCGTTAGAACCTAAACTCAGTAGCCGGATGCTTCAAGAAATTCTCTTTTATATTTTATTTCATTTCATTTTCAGTTTCCAAACATTAAACCTCATTGTTTTACCAAACCTTAAAATCCAAACGATTCACCATTTTGAATTTACTTGTAAGTCATTTTGCAAAAAGAAAAACCCATCCTGACATTATTAAACCCTAGAGCCACTATATTACGGTAGCCATGCTATGGCGATGGAGAAATAGGTATAAATTTTGTTGATTCACGATACCACATCGCATGCCAATCATTAGTCTTTCTCTTACGCCAAAGGAAGCATGATTACGTATGGGTGATGAATTGATATGCTCATAAGAGTCGACCCATTTTATACCGATTAGGATTGACTATTCTATGGATCGACTAGGGGGCTATATGTGGATAAGATGTGGTGCATGGTGTGCCATTGTCTATTTATTATCGAGATAGAGATCATGATTTGTGAGGTTTTGGAAGGAATTACAGTTAGCCTTGGGAACTCGGTTTAATTTCAGTACAACATTCCACCCATAGACAGATGGACAGTTCGAGAGGTTGATTCAAGTGCTTGAAGATATGCTTCGGGGATGTGTAATGGAATTTACTGGAAGTTGGGATAGGTATATTACATTGATAGAATTTGCCTATAATAACAGTTATCAATCAAGCATTGGCATGGCACCATATGAGGCTTTGTATGGCCGGAGATGCAGAACTTCTGTGTGTTGGATAGAATTGAATGAACATAAAGTGATTAGTCCAGACATAGTAAAAGATATAGAAGCGAATGTTCAGGTTGTTCGGAAAAGGTTAAAAATTTGCCGGTGATCAGCCAAGTCATATGCGATTTGAAAATAGCCAGGACTGACGAATATAAAGTGGGTGATAAAGTATTCCTAAAAGGTATTATCTCTATGGAGGAAGGTGCTTAGATTTGGGAAGAAAGGGAAGCTAATTCCGAGGTTCATTGGCCCATATGATGTTTTGGAGAGAATCGGACCAGTGGCGTATCGGTTGGCACTCCCTTCAGAGTTAGCCAAGTCGTATGATGTGTTCCATGTGTCTATGCTTCAGAAATACCGTTAAGATGAATCGCATATCCCGACAGTATAAGAACTACAAGTGCAACAGGATTTCTCCTATGATGAAGAGTTAAAGGCTATTATGGCTCGTGAAGTGAAGTAGTTGCGGAATAAACAAGTCCCTTTGGTAAAGGTGCTTTTGCAACACCATGGTAGGAAAGAAGCTACTTGGGAACTGAGCTTAACTATGAGGCGGAATGCGCAACTCTTCGATTCAGGTATGAATTTTGAGAACGAAATTCTTTTAATGGAGGAGGATTTAATACCTAAATTATACCTAACGAGTTTTTATATCATGTTTAGGGTATAATAAAAATAAATGCATATTTTTTCGGAATAAAATAATGCTAAAAAAATAAAATAAGCAAAACCCGGAATTAATACAAAAGCCAAGGATATATTAGTAATTTGTCAATTAAGGACCCAAGTGACAAAAAGTTAAGCTTATATGATAAAGTGGAAATATATGTTAAGTGGGTCCATATAGAATGAAATAAAGGACTTAAATGCAAGAATGGAAAAAGAATGCAAAAGGGTTTTAAGCTTGAGTATGTCCTTAACCAAAAATGGTATAAGACCAAACAATTGGTCTTAGAATTTGAGGAAAAAATCTAGGGCTTCGATAGAGAAAAAAGAAAGGGAGAAGAAGAAGTAGAAGAACGAGGAGAAAGAAGAAAGAAGAAAAGAAAAGCAAGGTATGAAATTTTGTATGGAACTTGTTAGGATTTGTATGGATACTTGTTTGGAGGTTTAGAATACCTCTTTTTGTGTAGAATCCTTGTTTGGAATAAATATTTAAGGTATTGATATTGATGGAATGGTTTTTTGGTTTGGTTGTGGTCCTCAATGGAGGAAATATTTGTATAGAGAAAATGTTGGGTTTTAGGGGAGATGCTGCTCGTTTTTTTTAAACCCATGTTTTTGTTTTGGCCATAACTTGGCCATCACTCATCAAAATTGAGTGATTCAAAATTATGGGCAAACTAGACTTCTAGGAGAATAAATCTCCATGAAAGAAGTGTATCCAATTTTGGACCCCATTAGACCCAGAAAATTGGTCAAAATGAGGCTCTGTTTTAGGGTCAATTCTGGTTCAGTTCTGATATAGTTTTAGGTTTTGGAACAGTTTTAGTATTTAGGTCATAAGTTGAGTTTCACTCATCCAATTTAGACCCTATTGGACCTAGAAAATTCGTCAAATTAAGGGAACAATAATGTCCCTGAAATCAGTCTCAGAATAGTCCCTTGAACTGGAGTAATTCTTGTTGTTTGAATCATAACTTGAGTTATACATGTCCAAATGAGGTGATTCAAATTTTTATACAAAATAGACATCTAGGAGAACAACTTTCATGAAGAAATTATGGTCAAATTATGTCTCTATCATTCCCATAAAATTTTCAAATATAGGACAAATTCTGTTCATTCTGGAAATTGTCGAGAAGCATTTCGAGAATGTTTAGACCATATCTCATAAATTAAAATTCCAAATGACATGATTTTTGAACCATAAGAAAGTTAAGACATAAGAGTATATTGAGTTAGAAGATCACTTTCTCTAACAAACCCGTTTATAGGATCAAAATTGTAGTCAACAATGGACTTGGGAACTGCCTCGAACTGTTCAGACATAATTGGTTATGGAAACTAAATTGTATAAAGGTTATATAAATGTATTGTTATATGAAATAATGCATCATAGTAATATGATCATGATAGCATGTGTTATGAAAGCTAAAGAGAATACACATATAATTTTGCTATATGGCTTGTCTGATTAAATGTTTATAAGAGATTATTTGATAATGAATATCTCATAATTATACATGATATTAGTATTTATTTATGTATATGAGATATCTTTTTCTGATACTTGAAAGATTGTTAAGAAAACATAATAAAACTGATTGCCTTCTTATGACTAGGTAGTTGGATAGGTAGGCATGCCTATAGGGATACAGTTGCTGCAACATACAGTTTATAGATATCGAGGCCCCGTTTGGGTCGATGACATAGATCTTGTTTGGATCAATATAGCGACCTGGTTCCAGGTCATATAGATGAAATCAACGCCTCATACGGTGATAATTGCCATGGTATACGGTTCTTTCCATATACTTCAAGGTATATGTAGGCATGAAACATAAAAGAAAATGATAAGAATATGCAAATGATTTGAATATGATAAATGACATTATATGACATGATATGAAAAACATAACACTGCTATGTGATGACAAGTATATTGTGACAAAAACAAGAAACAAAATGTATATGAACAATGATAAGTAAATATGAAGTATTTATAAGCATGTATAAATTACATGTATGAAATATGCAAAAGCATGGGTATAAGTATATGATGTGTTAAATGTATATGCATGTGTCTAAAGTGTGATGATCCTTGTTAGGGGTCGTCCACGAGTATTTATTCCCACTAAGCTATAAGCTTAGCACGGGTGTTTCATCCATGTAGGTACAAAAGAAGAAGACGGCTTGGACAATCACGCATCGGCAACAAGGTCAACACAATACTAGGTGTCATTGAGAAGACCTCTATGGTCTATTTTGTATATATGTTTTTTTGTAAAAAATGTAAGTTTTGATATGTTGAGCTCCATTTATGGAGTTTGAATATATTTTTGTAATTCAGCACTTCTGAGAATATATTTCAAGTAAAATGTTTAACATTATATGAATTAACAAGTTTATAGTAAACAAGAATAAAAAATAAAAAATAAAAAAAAGAAAAGAAAGACACCCTAGCTTGACACCGGGTGCCGAGTTGGGGGCATCATAGAAAGAGTCAAAGAATAGGACATTAATAGGGTTATCAACACAAAGAGATGGGACCGAAATAAGATTCTTAGACATGGCGTGCACATGTAGGACATTAGAAAAAAATAAAGGTGTGGGGAGAGAGGTAAGAGGAAAGGAACCAATGTTGGCTTAATCCGATAAACATCAACCGTACCAATAATCAGCCCGAATCGGTGGTGAGCGATGCATGAAGGGCTGAAGCAGCAAGATCCATGGCACATGGTGTGAGGCACTTTCGAATCAACAACCTAATCAAAAGTACCCGGTGGAGGGATGGATTGCAGTGTGGGCATAAGATGCAGTGAAGGTCGGGCATGGAGCACGGGCAAGAGTGAAATTTGAAAGGGAGGCGAGTGTCGGTGGGTAGATGGCCGGCATTGCCAGTGGGTTCCTAATTATACCCGCAAGCTTATAGCGTTAGAAATTAGCGACTATGTCTGAACTATGATGGTGGAGCCGAGTGTCGTGGAGACAAGTGAGGAGCATGCCCGAGATACTAACTATGCCCAAATTGGGTTGGTAGAGAAGGTCGAACAAATTGCTAGGGGACATTAGGCGATGTCCAAGACTATAGAGATCAGTTGGGGTTGCGGCCACCACAGTTTTTCAACCGACGATGGGACAAGGAACCAGGTAAAGTAACCATGGCAGTCCCCGAAATAGAGGTGGGCAGAGCTAGAGGATTTGAATGTCAGAGTTGGGCCTCGTAGTTTAGGAGGTGCTTGAACAATTCCTCAAAGTAACTGTAGTCTTCTGAACTTGGAGAGCATGAGATAAGCTCGAGTAAGTAGGCAAAGTTCGTTCAAGACACAGACAGAGAGCTCATCAAAGTCAACGAGGACATTCATAAGAGCAAGAGAGTCAATGTTATGTTTAACATCTTGCATGTATTTTGTAATGGTCCAAGTACCTCGTTGAGGACTGGTAAGATTTTGGAGATAAAACATGATCCGTTCATGGGAGAGGCATATGTCTTCTCAAAAATTGAAGGTCCATGACAGAGATGTGGTGGAGTGGAGAGAGAAAGCGCACGGCGTGGGAGAGACGGATCGAATAATTTAATAATATTAAGCAATTGATCTTATTAGAACCAAGTATAATCCAGATTTGGGGAAGGAGAAGCAACATAGGGCAGAGTTATCATTGCAGGAGGACACGACTTTGAGATATCGACGAACCCAAGTTAGTCGTACCCAAATAAGAAAGATGTGAATTGTAGCTACCACGTAGAGTAATTCGTGGCTGTGAGTTTGGCGGTGCAAACAGCGGCGTTGAGCGACTAAGTTTTGAGGGTAAGTCGGTTCGGTTAGGATCGTGGGGGGAGTGCAGAGAGAGACACGATGACAGTGGTGGAAGAAGAGGCATCGGCCATTAGGGAGAATAAGGGCTAACAAAGGAGGTGGATCATGAGCAACGACAACTAGGGTTTGCTGTAAAGCTTATGTCTCTGATACCATATTATGAAAGAGACTTGATTATTATTGAGAGAGTTGAGGTATATAAATATATCAATACAAGGGCAAAAAGGTAAAAGCATGAAGACAATAAAAAGAATCCTAAATATACTCTAATACAATAAAAGGAATCCTAAATATACTCTAATACCTAATTTTCAAAATTCAATCCCCCAATTTCAAATTTCAAATTTGAAATTCCCAATTCTAAAAATAAATAAAAAATTCAAATTTCTAAATCTCCTAAATAAAAAATCAATTTTCAAAAATTCAGTTTTCAAAATAGTTTTTTAAAAGTTCAAATCATATGCTTAATTCTATAACTCCAATAATAATAGAGTCTTGTGGAGTTAATTTGTGTGATAATAAATGGGCTTTGGTGGGGCCCAACATCTCATGCATCATTTATGAATAATCCAACACTTGATTTATAACCACATTTTCCTAGACCCCAACCATGAATGTTTCTACACTTCTTATCTCACTAACTTGATTTTCAATTGATAGCTCTTAGTTAGTCGCTCAGTACGCATTTCCTTTTCTCGAATTTGCTTCTTTATTTACTATATGCTTTCGATTTATTGGTATCTATTATCCGATTAGTCAATTGCCCTGGCCTTAATTTGATTATTAGAGACCCAAACTCTAGGGGCTTAGAGGAGTGCTACGACTTGTCACTGTAGCTTCCCGATAAGTAACTTGACCCCCGGACCTAGACTCAGTTTTTCTCAGACGTGTTTTTCTATATTAAGAGTCACATTTAGGGTTTTTTCTTATTTTGTTTTCTCTTAAAAAAAAAAAGTGGTGACTTTTCAAAAAAAGAGTCTCGTAATAGGAAACGTATCATAGCCAAATCGGTGTCCACAACTGTTTTTATTTTTCCTTAATGTTTCCCTTCTATTCTTTCTATTTTCCATTCTATTTTTTTTCTTTAATACTTTCCATATATAATTCATAAAGGAAACCTATCCATTACGAGTTACTTTCAGCATACGTAGTGCTAGTCACAATTGATATGCATAAAGGCATCATTTCCCACTTTTCTCATCGTCCATTAAAAATAAATAAATAAATCCTGAAAATTTCCAATTAAGTTTGAATAGTAGCATCTATAAGGGCTCGTTTTTATATGAGAACGAATTTTACATCATTAGATATTGATTTTATCTCTTGAGATATGTAGATTAAAATTTTGTCTGAAAAACACATATACGAAAAAGATAAAATCACCGTCCTAACGGTTTAAAACTCGTTCTCATATGAGAAACTTGACTTCTTTTCATAAACGAACCGAGAATTTTTCACACCAAAAATAAATAAATAAGTGTGGAAGACCTTTTTTTTTTTTGAGAAATAGATGAAGGAAACTTATTCAGTAGTTTTTATTTTCATCATACATAACGCAAGTCGCAATTAATACATAACTGATCGATAATATAATTTCCCAATTTTCTCATTGCTCTCTAAGTAGTTAGAGCCGTAGCCTGTGCCTCTCTGAACCCTGTTGGCTTGGGTTCCACTTTTCGCAAACATCATATACCCCAACTTTTTGATTGAGTAAGCAAGGACCATCTGGTTTCACCCACCACCAGCAGTGATCGCTACATCGGCCTTCATCTCTCTTCTGATCGTAAATGTCATAATAATGGCTTTCATTTCCCCACCAGAACCTGCAGAAGAATTAGGTAGTCCCCTGAAAGTTTGGTTCGAAACTGAATTCAAAGAATTCTTGAAAACCAAGGAGATGAGGGCCAAGGTCATCGTCACCGGATTTACATTGGACATTAATATCTGAGAGATCTTCAAAACCATTGGTGATCCTCACACCCACTTTCGTAGCCAAAATCCCCACAATTCCATTACGCAAACAAACAAGAAGCACAAATGAAACTAAATATCTATGCAATGGAGCCATGTTTAGTGACTTTTTTTAAATTGAGTTAGTGTGCTTAGTTTGTATTCATTTTTTGCTGAAAGGCCTTGTGCTTCTCATCACAACCAATATCATACACTGTTATAAGAGGAAACGTAACTATGTAAGGGAAATAGTATCAAACCTGATTTTAAGATTACTTATTTTACCATAAAAGTCAAAACATTTGGATTTAAAAGTTTATCATATTGGATACTATAAATTTTTCTTTGAAAGTTGCCAATAAATCAATATAGTCCTAGAGTAATTAATAAAAAGGGAAATTATTTTAAACTTTTAATAATAGAAGTTACAACATTTTACGTACATGGGCAGTCAAATAATAATAATAAAGGTAAAAAACTAATAGAAAGTAAATTATTTCTTATTATTCGAATATTGGAGTAAGGAAACTGTGTGAATCTATTTTTTACAACCATTCACTTTGCATTACACTATAATATTTTGTTCCTTACAAATTTTGTCCACTTGAACTAGTTCTTATTGAATGTGTGAATTACAAAGCATGGAAAAAATATCATACCATATATGTAGCATTACATCCATATATCTATATAAAAGAAACAAATGTGATAGTACTTGCCATTATTATAGTCAGATGGAAATAATTAAGAAAATATATTTGGGGATATTTTCATATAATAGAAAATTCGAAAAGTAAATATTAAAGAAGTTATGACTTATGTAATCGATTCTCAATCTCATACCTAAATCATCTTTTTAGTTCAATATTAGATTTTTTAATCTGTGAATATTTTGATTTCATTACACACCAACCTCTTCTGTATATTGAGGAAATCTTATCGAATCTATAATAAGATTACCGTCTTTATGCCCAAATCATTTTGTATCCAAAGGATCTCTTTATCATTTATAATATAATAATAGTTTTGGAAAAGACCATATCATTTTATTCCATAAATCTTTGGCTTATCTTTTTTTGTTTTGTTTTGACATCTGCTTGGTTTATCTCTTACTATTGAAAATTTTAAAAAATAAAATATGAACAAATTATCAGGTTTGGGTTTCTTATATTAAATTATAATATTTTTGTACTTCAAATAAATAGAAATAAAATAAATAAGTTTTTTTTTCCAAATTTTGTAATATTGAACAAAATTTTGGATGATGTGCTTCCACTTGATGGAGAAACTCTTATTTTAGAAAAAGATTTTGGAGTCACCACTTATTTTTATTTTATTTTTAAAAAAGAAAAAGAAAACATAGAAAGGAAAATCCCAAATATAACTCTACAAAAAAGACACGTTTGTGAACCAAGTCGGCCATGGTGTTAGGCTACTTATTAGAGAGGTATGGTGAAGAAATGTAGCAATGTGGCACTGTAGCACCCCTTTTCGGTCCGACCCGATTGGCGGGTCCGAACTAGATCTAGATGCTTTGATACCACTATATCACTATCAAAAACACGAGGAAACGTTACATTTCAGTTGGCATAAAAACCCTTTCAAATATGCGAGCGTTTTAAAGGGTAGGCAGTAACATTACATTTATACAAAAATCGGTTCTTATAAAGGCATATCAAGCCTTTTCAAATGATTTACAAAATAGATGTTACGATTAAATTGTTTTACAAAATATCCCATGTTAAAATAAATGGGTAGATACCTTATGTAGGAGCACCCTCCGCAAATCTTTCTCTATGACTCGATATCTCGATGCTGCTTTACCGTTCCTATTCAATCGGTACTGCGCATAGGCAACACTGCGTGGTAAAGTTTTCATGCTTAGTGGTTACATACAATTCCATGATTCTCTATTAGATTTAAGTCAAATCCCTTTGAAATTTTATAAACAAAACTTTCAAATCTTTTGGATGATCAATGTTAATACAATACCTTATTTCATATACAATCATTTATGGTTCATTGATCATTCTAAATATACACTTTCATATGCAAGAAATCATTTATAACCAAATCATGCATTTCACCATGCTCTTTTCATTTCAATTTGCAATCATGATTTTCAATACTGATATGTCATCAATCTCAAAATCAATTCGATTACGCCATAGTAATTTAACCTATGTTTCGTTATCTGGATAAATCATAAAAAATATGAATCTCGCTAGGCTACTTGGTCAAAAGCATAAAAACATTTGTTTTTATAACATAGTTCAGTCTGTTGGAAGTGCATTGGCCCGGATTATGATCAATTCATGAACACTACCCAATCTTTGTCCCAATGGCTGGCGATCAGATGACACATCAATACGTTTGTTCGTAATGCGCTAATTTGACCCTCATTGGTATGCAATCTATTCTTAATCTTGAAATAAGCGATTAACATTTTATTAGGCGTTCAAATCAACTATAAGAAAAATACAGTACAATATGTACATTTGTATAAACAATTCATTTTCAATACTCATGCAATTTTCATATGCAAACATTTTACAATCAATTGCCTCAAATCAGTTAAAACAAATCAATATGCTTTTCTTATACATTTAGAACAAACATTTCAAATCTTGAAACGAGAATAGGAAGATAGAGCAAATCAATCTATCTCTTTTCTTTGCCTTCCCTTGATCTCGATCTAGGTTAGGTGATCCTTACCATTACCCCAACCAAATCACACATCACATTTAGTAGCTGCACCTCACACTTATGAATATATCTTATTTGGCGAGGTATGATACGTTTCATTTAATTTATCTTTAATTGAACCCCCAATAATCATTTATTAGGGTCCTTATTATCGATGTACCAAATACAGGTGTTCGGAAAAAAATCCAAAAATTGTTCGTTGTGAACAGTAGCTATGTAGTGGCGTACCCGAGGGGTTCCATTTTTGCACCTCGGCCTCGCCGCGTCGAGGTATCCCACCCCTTGGCGGAGGTCTACGCTGCGGCGTGGGTTCCCTACACTGCGGCGTAGGAGCCTGATAATGCCTTGATTTTCCAGTTTTTGTACTTTTACGATTTTTCTCCAAAATCACCCCAAAATCCCAAAACAAAACACGGGAATCACTCCCAATAAAATCCTAATATCATCCTAAACCAACCATGAGAAAACCCAAGGATGGATTAGGGTTTTTCTAACCCAAACATCAAATACAACTTTCTAGGGTTTAGGTTCATACCTTAAATCTCTTGAAACTCTTTGCAACTTCCTTCTTCCTCCTTGATCACTTGAAACCGGATATAGGATGATCTCCCACCAAAACCTTGATTTCTCCTCAACCCTAGCTCTTCTCTCTCTCTCTTGTCTCCAAAAATGATTTTGCCCAAAATGAGCCCTTCTTAGACCACATTTGGTCTTCATTCCCATTTCCTTCATTAAGTCTTGTTTGGCTTGCTCTTTAAATCCCATTTTCCATTTTTCTCACTTAAAGCTTGCTAGTCTCCTTATTTGCCCATTCACTTATCATTTATTTCACATTAGCATTTAAGCTTATCATTTGACCCTTAGGTCCTTATTTTAAAATTTTTCATTTTTGCCCTTTTTACACTTGGGTTATTTCCGAGTTCAATCACTTAATCACTTAGTATATCACATTCAATCATATATCAGTTGCCAATTTCCAAAAAAAACCCAAGTTTGGTTTCATTTATACTCGGAATATATAATAGAATTATTATAAAAATTCAAGGGTGGGCATTACAAGCACTCCTTTAAATGTCTAGTATTTAAGTCAAAACATATCAAGTGATGGAAATTGACAAAGGGGCAAGTGATGAAGTGACAAATGAAGCGAAAAGTGAATTATTCATTGGTTTGAATGATACATGTTTAATATGAAACAATACTAGTGAGCATAATGATTTTAGGAAAATCATATGCATCACCATAGTAAAACAATATCATTCAACGAACAAGGCAAGGCATTGTAAACTAAAAAATCAATGTTAAGGATATAATGTATGTTTGACTCCTATGTGAAGTCCGTAACATTTGTGAAATTTGATTTTTTGAAACTTTGTATTCCCATGAGTTTGAAGTGGGATTGACTCAAACTCTAAATCCCTGTGAAAGGGGTCCATGGGTTTAATTTATTTGATCCTAATAAGGTGTGAATCATATTAGCATTTAAGCATGAATTTCTTGGATAATTGATCTTTTAATGTTAAGTCACCATATTCATTCAATTATGCATTAATCCCTCTTGGCACATTTGTTTGACTAAGAACAAAAGGCAAGCAAAATGAGCAAATTTGGAAGAAATCCAAAGTTTAATTGTTAATATAGGCTCTATGTCGTGACATCGGGCCTTACACTGCTTGAGCATGACTTTATGCCATGTCACAACAAGAGCAGCCATGTTGAGTCATTGAGATTGCACGTTCAGCCATGTCGCGACATAATTTCATGACATGACCACAATGTCGAAGGAATTGAAGAACATAACTTTCGTTATGTCACAACATGATATCATAGACTATATATTTGCCCATTCTTCGAGGACTATATATTCTTCACTTGTAATAATGACTAGGGTTCAGACTTAGAGGCAGAAACACTCTCTCTTAGGGTTTCTCTCTTATTTGTTTAGAATCAATATAAGGTTTTGTTTTTGTTGAATTTTGCAGCATCATTTAGAGTTAAAAACATTTTGAATTTTGCTTGAAGAATGTAACACCATTTTAAAACATGTTTCATTGAACCATTTCAGAGGAGATATGCGGAAGCGTTTTTGGATTCCTCTGGTAGGCCCATAAACATTTAAACAATTCATTTTACAAAATGGCATACCTGCCTTTCAAAATATTATAACATTGTTTAGTAATTCACTATTTTAAAATACAAGATAAAGTCATGCTCAAAATGATATTAATGTATATAATGGCGCATACTCATAATTCTTTCTCAATGACTCTGTGACTTCTCGATCTTTGCCCACTCACTTGTTCCTTTATCTATCCCCTCGGTACTGCATTGGTAAAACAATGCTAACATTTTCATGTGAGTAGTTCTCTCTAAATCCATCTTGAGTTTCATTTAAAATAAATCATGCAATTTAACAATTCAAAACTTTCAAACCTTTATGGATGATCAATGTAAATACAATACATATACTTGTTATATATATACAATCAGTGCGGTTCATTGATCATCCCAAAATACTTTCATGTTCCAATATTTCACAATCTCAAATCGATTCAAATATGATCACAAATTCAGTCGAGTTCTGCAATTCAATTCGGTTTGCCGTCGATTCAATTATGTATACTTGAATTTAACCTATGTCTTCCATATACATGATATTAGAGTCGCCAACACGGTCATTTGAAATTTGCGGCTGTTAACGGTTTTTATAACACGGTGCGATACCCATTGGGCGGTATTTAATTACTCTTTCATCAAATAGTGAACCTCTCCGTCACGGTCCCAGGGCTCTTGATCGGAGTGACACATCAAAACAATCGTTCGCAGTACTGCTATTTTGACCCCTATTGGTATACCAATCTATCCCATATCTGAACTAAGCGGTTAACCTTATATTAAAGGGCCTTCAAATCTTTTTATAGCAAGGAAATGCAGTACAATATATTTTTGTTGTATAATAGTTCACTAATAGTCATGCAGTTTTCATATGCAAACATTTTATAATCAATTCCTTCAAATCATTCAAAACAATTCAATATGCTTTTCTTATGCATTTAGAACAAGCCTTTCAAATATTGAAAGGAGAATAGGAAATATAGAACAATCATGCAAAAACTTGAAAGCAGGAATAGAAGTAGATAGAACAAACCCAAAAGATTGTCGTCCTTTTGAGTTCTGTCCTCAAACCTCTCAACCTCAACCTGGACTTTCCTCCTCGTTAACCCCTAATCCATCACACATATTTCATAATAAAAAAATAACCAAAGAAAAATCATTTGTGCATTCTAGGATTTTGGCTAAGGTTGATGTCTACCCAATACACCTCACTTGCCAAATTTTCTGGGGACAATTGAGTCATATTTTGCTCATACATCCTTCATAGAAAATTATAGTTCTGAGTCCCTATTTTTATTATGAATTTTAATCATCTCATTTGGATCACCCAGAGAAACACAAGTTATGGCATTTTAATGCCAAACTGGTCAGTATGCCCAACTCACTCGGTTACCTACTGTTATTCCCAATTTCAGGGGTCTTAACTCCATAGAGGTGATAATGGTCCCTTCTACTCATTTAATCTATGGTTCTTGGGTTTCTTCTCCAATTTGAATCATCAATTTGGATCAATATAACTCAGTTATGGAATTTACATTCAGATTACTCTAATTTGAAAGCAAAAGCAGATTTTTTCTTGCACAGTTTCAATTTGAAGGATTTCTGGGCACTTTGGTTTGATTTTGTATCCACCCTTCCTTCAAATAAATGTGCTCCTACCAGAAGTCTGGATTTACCCATAAATTTGAATCACTCAGTTAGGATGAGTGAAACTCAGCTTATATGGTTTAAGTACCAAAGCTTCTCCAAAACACATAACTGTTTCAGAATTGAACCAGAAATTTATCGAAACAGAGCATCACTTCAGCAATTTCTGGGTCCAATTGGTCCAAATTCGGAACACCACTACTTCATGAAGTTTGTTCTAATATAAGTATAGTGTACTTAGCAATTTGAATCACTCAATTAGGATAGAAATGACCAAGTTATGGCAGCCCAAAACAAAAACATTGGTTTGGGAAAAAAAAGTGACAACATCTCCTTTGAAACACCATAATTTCCTCTTCGTGATTTTCTTCCAAAACCTCAAAACTCAAAATAAATCATGTCAATCACTCCCTAATAACGTCTATATCATTATAAACCAATCTGAAAGCAAATCCATGGATTATTTAGGATTTTCCCAACTCAAACATCATTAAAGAAAATTCTAGGGTTTGTGTTCTTACCTTGAATCACTTGTTCTCCAAGCCTTGGCTCCTTTCTTCTCCTTCCTTGCTAGAGACGACAGAAACTTGAAGAGATTCTCATCAATTTCTCTTCTTCTCTCTAAAGCCCTAGTTTTCCCCTCTCCCAAGCTCTCAAATACGGTTTTGTTAACATGCACAAATGTGCTCTTCTATGCTCAAATGTGACTTAAGTCACTTAATCCCATAAGGCCTTGTTTGGCTCCAATTCATTTTTGGTCTTTAATCAGAATTTTTGGCTTAGGGTCCTTTATTTGCACTATCATTCCATTATTCACACTTAAACATTTATTCTTTATTACTTATGACTCTTAGGTCCTGATTTTGTAAAATTCCTATTTTGCCCTTTTTCACTTGGGTTAATTTCCCGGGTTCTATCATTTAACATTTAATTCCCTTTGGCATTTAAAACTCATTCTATTTTGACCGCAGGTCTCATTTCTAAATTTTCAGATTTGCCCTTGACATAGGTAAATTTCGGGTTCATTCTTTTAAATCACTTATCAAATAACAATCAATATTCATTTAACAATTTCGGAAATACTTGAGTTTATTTCAATTTATACCCGAATATAAAATCAAATAATTATAAAAAAATTTTAGGGTATTTTTGGGGCGTTACAAAGAAGTTGAAGCATGGAAGGAGAAGGAGAGCAAGGATTGAAGACCATTATCTAATTAGAGCTTATTCTTCTCTTTTCCTTATTTTTTTAATTTCTTTTATCCTTATATCAGTTCTTAATGATGTTCTAATTCAGTAGCCTAGGATTTTGGTTGTAATTTGGATATGAACCTTATATTAATGTGTCGATTTTATTCTCTTTGGTCAACTGGTTGTTAATTGCTCATTGATTCATGCTTGTGTTAATTCTTATTGATTCTTGATCACCTTCAATATGTTTTGTGACCTGTTTAAGATTTGAGAAGTGCGAAAGAGGTTAGACCTAGGTAGATAAGCAATTTGTGGACAATAGAGATATTGACAATAATTATGAGGCATAATTGAGTTTCCATTTCTTTAATTCATCATTAAGGCCTGGGGTTGAGTTGAGAAGCAACATACTTGGTTTTAATTGGTAGATCATTAGCTTTCGAGAGAGGTTAATGGTTACTTTTTGTGTGAGCTTGCCTTGATCAAGTGTTCCAATTGACTATGAGAGAGGAATTCCATTTTAATATTTGAGGATTATCCATTTACATCAAAATCCTAGGGCCTTTAATCTAGTAATAGTCTCTTTTTCCTTCATAAAATTCTTAGAATCTCTCTTTAATTAGCTTGGATATAAGAGAAACTTTCCCAATTTCAGTAATTAGCACTTAGTTCCTTGTGGTTCGATGTTCAGACTCTTTGAGTCCACTATATTACTTGTAGACCCATACACTTGCGAATAGAATCCACCATCAAGTTTTTGGTGTCGTTGTTGGGGAGTTGGCAATTTGCTTTAATATTGATATTAAGTGTTTCTCTTGTACTTCAAGCATCTTGTTTTTCTTCATTTGTTTGAGATTTTTGTTAGAGCTTTTGAAATTTGTTTCCCTTCGTTCTACTGAATTTCAGGTACCATTTGATTTATGTGAAAGTTTTGTGATAAGAATCTTGTACCTATGCCCAAAATTAGAAATGACCTTAAATTGGAATTAGAAAAGAAAAGGAATGAATTGAATTTGGTAATCAATAGGAGAATGTTGAAGGTTTTAGAAAATTGAAAAATTGAACATCAATCTGCAGGTGGGGAAAGTGTGCCCTAATTAGTCCCTCCCATAGAGGAGTTTGAGAGATTATGCTCTCCCTCATGCTGGCATCCCAACGATGATTAGGTGACTAGCTATACAAAAAAACAACTTTGAGATCAAGCCTATCACCTTACAATTGATTCAAATCAGTTCATAGGACTTCCAAATGAAGACCCAAACACATATATCTAATTTCTTAAAAGTATGTCATACGGTGAAGTATAATGGACTAAGAATCTCACCCAATTTGCCTGTTTTCCCATTTTCATTAAAGGACAAGGCAAAACATTTGCTAAATTCAGAACCTCCTGACTCTAACACTACTTGGGATGATTTGGTGCAAAAGTTCCTCTCAAAGTTCTTCCCTCCGGTGAAAGCGACAAAGATGAGAATTGAAATACATAATTTTGCTCAATTTGAGGGAGAGACCTTCTATGAGGCATGAGACCGATACAAAGATCTCCTCAGAAAGTGCCCTTACCATGGATTAGAAAAATGGATGCAAGTGCATCATTTCTACAATGGTTTGCTCGGGACTACTACAACGCTCTCGGACACTTCAGTTGGAGGCGCCTTGATGAGTAAGAGCGCTAATGAAGCTTATAAATTGTTGGAGAATATGGCATTTAACAATTGGCAATGGCCTAGTGAAAGGGTAACTCCTAAGAAACCAGATGGGGTTCACAAGTTGGATGTTTTCAACAATTTGACAGTTCAAGTTTCACTCGCACAAAGAAACTCCAATCTACCTAACTACAAAATGCCCAAGTTGTGGCAAATGCGATCAAAGCACCCTCTCCTTCATGTGTTTTTTGCAATGGACCCTATCTCTGTGCATAATGTCAATGGGAAATCCTTGTGGGTGTATGAGTGTGGAACAAGCCCAATACTTGAGTAAATTTCCTCAACCCGAATTTCACCCTTATTAAAACAACTTCAATCTAGGATGGAGGAATCATCCTAACTTTTTCATGGAGAAATAATCAAAATGTAATGCATCGGTGGAGCAATCTAAGCCTCCACCCCCTCAAGAAAATAAAGCAAGTTTGGAAGACACCATGAGTGAGTTGGCTAAGTTCCAAATGGAATTGAGCAAGTCTCAAGCTCAATTTGTTAATGAGACAAGAAAGTCTCCTACCAATCAAGCTGGCTACCATGTTCATTGATAAGCAACAGGGCATCATGCCTAGCACTTTAGAGGTGAATCAGAGAAGAGATGGGAAGGAACATTGCAAAGCCATTACTCATAGAAGTGGCAAAATAGTGGACAAATCCATCTAAGCTAATGACGAAGAGAAATCAAAGGATAATGCTAAGAATTCTACATAAATTCCAATAGAAGTTGAACACAGTGATGGAGATGCTAAAAAATCTAAAAAGTTGTTGAAAAATTCAACAAGTAAGGAGCCAAGAAAAATCTTCTCAAAGGCTCCTTTAAGAGAAAATACTCCAATTGTTCCCTATCCTCAAATATTGAAAAAGAATAAGTGTTGACTGATTTTTACATTGACCAAAAACTGATAAATAGTTGAAGACCAAATTGACTAAATATGATGAGGTAAGTGTGTGCCTAATTTCTAGTACTACCACCAGAGACTATTCAGTCCTCGACAATGGTGCCAAAAACTTGTTTGCCAACTTTTCGACATGGCTACCAAAGACAGCTAAATCCTATACTTGACACCAAAAACTTGTTGACTAAATTTTCATTGTTACCAAGACTAACTAAGTCCCGACAGCTAAAACTTGTTGAATAACCAAATATATAAAATATGTTGTTTGCCTTGGATTAGAAGGCTTCAGTGAAAATTTTGTTTGGGTCTGGGTCACTGCAAGTGCACAGTCATTTAACTAATAAAAGTGGATTTAAGTCGGATATAGTTCCCACGAGGATTGATTCAAAATCTAAGCATCAATTACCTATCTCTTTCGAAGATCCTTGCTATTTGAACTCCCAGAAGTTAAAACAGTTTGGTTTTAAACTAAAGGAAAAATGAAAATTAAATGAAATTCTATCATTGTATATAAATAATTTAAAATAGTTGGATTGGAAAGTTCACTAGGCAAGTTAACACTGGGAAGTAGATCAGTGTACAATTATTAATTTATGCTTCATTTTATCACATAGTTCAGCCATTAGTTTGAGATTTTAACTTGTCAAAGATGCAAGGTAGTATAGTTTGGATTTCTCCATACACCATACATTTCACTAATTGAGATTCTATGTTCTTTCGGATACATGAGTCTAATCAGTTACTTGTACAATATAAACCTCTTTCTAAGATCTAGATCTTTTTCCTTTTTAGGTGTTCACACCCAATTCTTAGGACTGAAGAATTCTTGACCCTGTAGACAGGATTATGCAAGACTTCTCCAATCTAATTATTAATCTCGTCCTTCAAATATATCAAAATTTTTATCTCCTTGATAGACCTTCCTTTAACACGGGATCAAGATCATTTCATCAGATTAAGGAGAAACCTCTGATCAACTAAATTGATATATCATCCAACTATTCTCACACCATAATTAAGTTAGTGATCTATAGAAGTAATCTTTCAGAGTTCATTAGTTCCATAATATTAGTCTAACATACCCCCAAGAAACTGCTCCGTACTCTTAGGAATCTCCATTTTACGTGTGTAAGGGCTTCTAGAAGTAGAACGAATCTGGTGTTTTTGGTACCTTATCACTAATAATATTCTAAACAAATGGCAAGAACAATATCAATTAAATAAGTTCAAAAGATTCGAACTACTTGACATTCTTTTAAGTCGAGCAGTAATATGTGAACATCAATCAATCGAAGGCTTGATCTTTCAAAGCTGGTTTCAATAACAATGACTAGCGATCAAGAAAGTGCTTTGAGGAAATTGCGGCGAGCTAGAAATAAATGAGCTCATAAAATTTCCAAATTCCATTCAGAGTCGAATGATAATGAAAACTAAAATTTTACAGGATACGACTTGAACTACACCAGATCATTGTTCAATCCAAAAACAAAACTAACTAAAATGCTAAATAAAACAAAATTGAAGAAAAAGAAAAGAAAAAAAAAAAAATATAATATATATATATATACAAGGAGTCACGAACTACCCAAAAGTTCTTGGTTTTTTCGGAAGTTGCGCACAATGCCCTAGATGCTTCTATTTATAGATTTTCAAATGATGGGCCACACTTCAAGGCTGAAATTGTGGATCCCCAAAGTGCAGTGATTGGTGGCACAATCGTGACATCGAAAATTATGTCGTAACATAGTTGTCAACTTTGTTCCCTAGCTCTTATCGTAACTACTGGGTTTACGTTTGCGACATGGTTGTTGCTCTTCTTGGTGTCGTGACATAGATTGAAAATTTTGCAACATAGTTCTATTGAAGTTGTCTAGTGATTGTCGCGACATAAAAACCTTGTTCGTGATAGACTTTGTCATTACTGCTGCTCTGAAAAATGTCGACATAAATTTCTTTGTGTAACAAATATTTTTCCTTCCTCTTCCCACTTTGTCTGCATTTTGCTATGTTAGAGCGTTAATTCAGGTTCTTATCACCTTTTGTTCTGACGAGTTTCTCATGGTGCATGTTGCTATTATTAAGTGATAGACTTTCTGTGCTTAACATAGTCTTGTTGGCTGAGCGCTGATGCTGAACTTTATGTCGTGACAAAATCTGAAGATGTCCCTTATTGAAATTTTTTATCGCCAACATTGAAAATATTTATTTACTTTACAAACTTGTCTTGAAAGCATCTCATTTCTCTTCCATTTTCTGTCTTCAATTCTTCATTACGTCATTAAAGATTTTTCTACGTTGTAACATTCTTCTTGTAATTCTTCTCAACTTTTATCGTGACAATAGATGTCTTTGTCCACGTGAGTTCCTCCTCAATCTTAGATTTGTGTTTATTGAGACATAGAACTTCTGCATTATGACAATGTCTTCTTGCCTTTCAATGCTAACCTTGAATTCTTTGTCGCGACATAGTTGTCTTTTGTAGCGACAAAGATTTTCTACCATCTTCAGTTCTTTATGTTGTGACAGAGTTGTGAAATGTCGCGACAAAGTTCCATTGCCATTCGCCTTGATCAATGTCGCGATATAAAATTCTTTTTCGCGACAAGTTTTGTCTCTATCTTTTCTATGTTTGACTCACACTTCTTTGTATAACAATTTTATCAGTCAATATCTAATAATATTGTAATACCGACAAAGTTTGTGAGATATGCGTAAAAATCTTCATTTTTGGCTTTACTTCAGCTTGATCTTTGTTACGACATAATGCTGCTTGTTATGACATAGCTTATGCTGGTTCTATTGAGGTTATGTCACAACAATCTAAACTTAAAGTTTTCTTGTCCCTAAGCAAAAAAAATAAAATTTTGTTTGTCCTCAATCAATTTAGCTTTTATTTTTATGACATTTTTCTATTGAATCCATAATTTGAAACATCAGTTAGTTGTAAAGTTATTTCTAAACATGTTTCCAATCTAGAATCAGGAAGATTTTCAATTAAGTTCACTAAACAGCCAAATAATTTCTATAGTGTAAACAATTCAATTATTCAACCCTGATTTGTGAGTGTGTGATGATCTTCTCTTTTCTTCCTTGGCAGATTAGTTAATATTTTGGGATAATACTTAGATAACATAAAGTCCCATATGCTTGTTTGTAATATTAATCTCCACTAATGTAAGCATATACCACCTTCAAAATCAATTAGGTCTTTTAGGCTTATAATGAGTGGCTTGGGTAATTGGGTAGATAATTGGACATTTTAGGCTCAATTTTACCTAGATTTCACTTACAACTTAACATCTTGCCTTCGTTGTGCATCCTTGATTTTTCATTGATGTTTATAGCATGAAAATAGAATTTTATAATAATTATGTATATATTAGAATTTTCAGATGAGCCAAACTTGGGATTTTAAGGAAAAGCCGATAAATTGTGAATGTAAAAATTAATATGTGACATATGATTGAATGTTATATGCTAAAATGAGAAATTAGGAGTTGAACAGGAAATAGCCCAGTGAAAAAGGGCAAATTTGGAATTTTGTAAAATGGGGACCTAAGGGTCAATTGAGAAAATGTTTATGTGTTTAAGTGCAAATAGAAGTGATATATGTACTATAAGGTAAATTGTGGAATCCAAAAATGGGTTTTTGATGCGCCAAACATGTCCTTGAGAAGGGTAAGTGATATTAGACCATATTTGGTCTTATAATGCTCATCTGAGCAAAAAAACGTTTTGGAGACAAGAGAGAGGGAGAAAAGCTAGGGCAAGGTGAGAAGATCAAGATTGTTGGTGATTTATTCCCATTTCTTGCTTCTAAGTGATCAAGTATCTTGGGTGAAGAAGATTCAAAGGATTTAGGTAGAACAAACACCAGATTTCTTTAAATGATGTTTGGGTTAGAAAAACCTAATCCATCCATGGGTTTTTCTCATGGTTGGTTTAAGGATGATATTAGGATGCTATTAGTGATTTCAGCATGATTTGTTTTGGGTTTTTTGGTATTTTTGGAGAAAAAATCGTAAAGAGCAAGCGTGGAAAAAATCTAGGCACCGTGGGCTCCTACGCTCAGCGTAGGAACCACGCCACCGGCGTGGAGCCTATGCACGAGCGGAGTGGGGGCAGAATGGCACCCCTCGGGTACACCACAGCGTAGCAAAGCTATGTTGCGGCGAAGGCCTACGCCATAGCATAGCAGTGCTACGCCTCGGCGTAGCTACTGTTCATAGTGAACAAATTTCGGATTTTTGTTTCCGAACACCTCATGTTCGTACACCGATAGTTTAAGGACCCTAATAAATGATTAATGGGGGTTCAAATAAGGATAAAACTAAATGAAAAATGTACCGTAACTTGCCACCGAGGCAAAGCGAGTTCGTCTTTGGGCAAACTCAGTGTCTTAACCCAAAACCGTTAACAAAAATTAATCGTCATTCACTAAAAATGTATAATAATTGTTTATCCACTAAGAGTGGCATAATTGTTATTGACTAGGGATGGGTGAGGATCACCTAACCTAGGACCGAGATCCAAGGGAAGGAAATTTTTGAGCCGGCGGCAGGTTTGTTCGATACTCTATCCCTTATTTCAGATTGTTTTGGTAGTATACCAAATAAATCTGAAATGATTATATGGAATGAGTATATCTTTGAAATGATATTACGAAAGTGAAAATAGATTTGAAAATGTGATATTTGAAATGTCTGACAACTAATTGCATGTGAGTGATTAATTGAGTCGAAAACGAATTGATCAATTCTTGACATCTTGAATTGAATCAATATACCAAAAGACCAACATGGCGGGATGCACCAATCTAAATGCATTATGAAGAAAGGCAAGCGGGAGGATGCATAATGGAAGCATCGTCATGGCGATTGTATGGCATTGTTAAAATGTCCCACTTGGCGGGATGCACCGATCGACATTCGTCATGATGACGTATGGCATTTTTAAGTGAGCACATGGTGGGGTGCACCAATCGACATCCATCATGATGGAAGACCGAAATTGTTAAATGTGTAAGCACATTACCGAATGAAAAAAGCACGGGATTCACCAAATGGAATCCGTCATGAATGTGAATTGTATAGACAAAGTGAAATAACAAACTTTGATGAGTGTAGATGGGATTTGTAAACTAAATACATCATTGGGAGTATATGTTTGAATCTCATGATTTGATTAAGTAAATTGAAAGCATGTGAAAATGCATATTTTGATATGATCAATGATTTGTAGAGTGAAAGTATGTGAAAGTGATTAAGCATGAGTATAGTTCAATATAAAATGCATGGTTTTATGATAAATGCATGTCATGTTAAACTGAAAATTGGAATAGAACTGTATAGAACCATTGAGCATGAAAATGCTTAGCGTGTAGTTTTTATCTATGCTCAGGTTTTGAGTGAACAAGAAAGAAGGCAAGACCAAGAAGCACAGAGTCATAGAGAAAGTTGTGGCATATAAGTATATACCCTATCATATCCATATCCTTTCTTTTGAATGTGACATTTGTGAACAAAGTTAAACTCTTAACTATTGTTTGTATATCATTTGTAAAAAGCATAATCATACATTTATGCTTGAATTGTATAAGAGTAAATGTTTATGGGCCTACCATTTTGAAAATGCTTTCGCATAATTGAAAACCCTAAAATGAAATGACCTGAGTAAAATGTTTGATAAGATAAATGGCAGTCTGAGATGGCAGGGCTCAGGTCGGATCGCCATACAGTCATTTGAAGTTCGGTCTGACATCTCTTACAAAAAAAAAGAAACCAAATGAAAAGTAAACAAAAAGAATTAAATTAGCATCTCGGATCCGGTTTGGACCCGCCAATCTGGTCGAACCGGAAAGCGGTGCTACAGATGTCAACTCCCTTACTTCCCCATTTGTTTTGGTGCATCTTTCTGCATTCTCTCTATTGTGGTATTTTTCTTGATCACACTCAAACTATCAACTTTCCTCCTTATCTTAGAAGCCATTTCACTTTTCATCTTTTATCAAGGTTTATGGAATAGTGCAATGTTTTGCCTTTTTAAGATTTCTACACCATGAATGAAATTTGGGTCAGCAACTCCCATACCAATTGGCATTAGGAGTCTTAAGTGGCTTCAGAACTTAATTGTTCAAGGAGAAGGCTAAGACCAAACTCATTCCACCTTGATACTTTTCTTTTCACAGCTTCTTTTCTTCATTCTTTTCATCTGTCCCCATCTCAATTGATTTTCCTTTCTCAACCCTTCTTATCCTTCTTTGCAATAATATTCCTCCAAACTTGTCCTCTTCTATCATTGATGTATTTGTCATGTAATATGGGAAAATAAGGGTTCTTTATTGTAGGATTATGTTCAAGGGGGGATCTAGGCTTTTAATTTGCTAGTTTATGATGGAGATTAATTTGTTAAGCTCAAACCAGGAACTAATATTGCATGTCTTATGCATATATTATAGGGAGTAGGCAGAAAGGCTTTCAGGCTGGGAAATGGCTTATATCATTTCCTGTTAGTGGTATTGCTTAGGATTTCGCCTTGACTAATAATCTAACAAGTTCTAGGACACTTGAAAACTTAACTGTGATAAATCCTAGAGATGTCCCTAATCTTAGCACAATTTGTTTCAAAGAAACTGTTGACCATGTGCAGTGTTTATTAAGTTCCTCTTGACTAAACTTTTACAAAAACATAATCATAGGTCTTATTTGTTCCATCGATTTGTTGTAATCTTCCTTATTCTTGAAGTTCCATACATTCGGTAATATCCTTACAACTTTCCTCTTTCGAGTTCATTTCATCTGCCCCAGTGTCCCCATCCAAATTCTTGTTTTGTTCTTGGATAATATTTGCTATTCTATTTTACAAGTTAAAATCTCATTCAAATCAAATCATTCAATTTGAAATTTAACACAACAACAATTCATCCCATCTCATTCAAATTCTACCAAACAATTCAAAGCTATTCAACACATCAATCGAAAATTTGGATTTCTCAATTATTGATAAGTATACACTAAAAGTAATCAATTTATAATTATTTAACAACAAGGAAAGAAATGCAAAATAGCCACAAAAGAAATGAAAAATGAGTGGACACCAAGTCTTGCAAAGAATTTTCATTTAATTTTCTTGTATAAGAGATTTAATTACAAGAAGGAAGATGGAAGAGACAATAGAATAAAGTTATTTCCTTTTTCTATCATGCCTATTGGGATGGTTCAAAATCATTGATTCAAACTTATAACCAGTTGTAGAAGGGGAGAATTCAGAGATTTGGACTTGTGGCTTCTTGGACCTGCTATATTCTTCAGCTTTGTTGAATGCAAACCACTCCATTGAAAGTGCCATTTGTTTAATAAGATCATTTTGTCTGCTTAATAGAGTTTAGGGTTCCCTCGAGCGCTCACCACAGGCGAAGTACATTTTAATCCAAATTATTGTTCATCATATCTGAACTTTCCGTCCATAATTTCTCCTATAGTTGGGGTTGCTTCATTTTTATCCCTTTGTTAAATGAGGTGCCTTATTTCCTTCTGATATTCTTTATACAAGTAACCAAAGGAATCTGCCTTTTGCAGCATGTTCTGCTCCATAGCATCCTCTCTCTCTTTCATGATCTTCAACAGCTTACTGTCCCTCCTCAGCTGATCTAAAAAGAAAGCATCTTCCCTTGCTCTAAGTTCTTCACTGAGTTCTTTTTCTCTGGTTTCCATTTTCTCTCCCACTTTTCATCTCTCTCTCTCTCTAAGTGCTTCCTCTAAATTCTAATATCTTCTTCTCAGCTCTGAATCCATGTACTCACCCCGCAATTGGAGTTGGATTTTCAGTTGTTTATCCCTCTCATGCATCTCATGTCTCATAGCCTTCAGCATCTCCATCAATTATGTATTGTTACCATGATGCTCCAAGCTTTCAACTTTCTCTTGATGGATTTGTCTTAAATCTAGAGATACTGTCAAAATGGGGCTCAAACCTTCTTGCCTCTGTTGATGCTCTTGAGTTCCACTATCAAACTGTCTATGATTTATTTCTATATTATCTTTTTCCTCTCTTTCAATTTCTGCTTCTTTTTCCTTGCCTCTATTCTTGTGCCCCTTAGTTATTCTTGTCAATGTTAGGGGTGAGGTTTTCGGACAGGTCTCTTCTTCTTCCTACTCTATTTCTACACCCTCTAAAATGCACAGCCTTGTGATCAGTGCTGGATGAGGTACTAGTCCCTTGTAGCCGCCTCTGTAATAACTCAAAATTGAGTTCTCTATTATTTTTCCAACACTAAACTTGTATTCCTTCAAAATGGCATACAAAAGTACTGTCTCTTTCTCCTTGACTGTACTCAAATGCTTAGAAGGTAAAATGATTGAGCAGATGAAATAAAACCAGACCTTGGCTTGTTCGGTCAACGAACCTCTTTCAATGGACTCATGTGGGTTCTTCCCGGTGGCATTCCATTTCCCTTTACCATAAGTCAGCAAATTGACAATCTTTTGGAAGTCTGGTTCTTTTACTAGTTTCTTAAACTTCGAACCATTCTTTCTCTCATTTAGATTGAATGTTTGGTCGATTTGCCCCCTGCTGAATGATATCCATTATTCTTAATGTTGAATACATAAAAGAGTAATAATTATATCGGAATTTAACACCTTCAGGTCATACTTTTAACTCACATAAGAATAGGTACTTTAATTGTTTTGTGTTTTTGGACTTATGCACAATTTTTAGGTTTCATACATAATTGTACAAGGGTTCGTGTCGAGAAGAGAATATGGATCATTAAGGATGATGTGTAAGCTTGGTGAAGTTTAGGAAGTGCAACAATCTTTGGGAAACAAGTGCGAGGAGGCAGGTGTGCGTGCCACTCGACCTGTCTGGTACATGACTTCACGAAGTGCGATGGGCAACTGTCTGCGATGCTTTGCTCGACTGTACTGTACCCCCATACGAAAAAAGCACCGGTAGCCAATCGGTACCGATCTGTGCCAACTTCCTTGTAAAATTTGCGGGAATTGAGAAGGATTACGATTCTAATGCGACGGTACGTTCGTCCTTCAACCATCAACGCGGGATCACAATGAAAAAGGGTATAAAATCTTAAGGAAAGAGAGGGGAAGGCAGCTTTTGATTTCTAGGAGTTTGCGTTTCATAAAGAGTGTTCTTTCTCATAGTTTTTAGCTAGGGTTTTATAGAGTAGGGTTGAAGATTTTATTTTT